>ML108750.1:23402-56826 GCA_003697995.1 Taxidea taxus jeffersonii | reverse complement strand
GATGTGGGACTCGATCCCAGGACGCTGGGATCATGACCTGAGCCGAAGGCAGCCGCTTAACCAACTGAGCCACCCAGGCGTCCCAAAGAACTTTATTTTTATATGCGTCATTTATACCAATGTTTACCACATTGGAAGTTACTTTTAAATATTTAATTCTTTTAAAAATAACAACAGACGGGCACCAGGGTGGCTCACCTGGCTAAGAGTCTGCCTTTGGCTCAGGTCATGATCCCAGGGTCCTGGCATTGAGCCCTGCGTCAGGCTCCCTGCTAAGTGGGAAGCCTACTTTTCCCTCTCCCTCTGCCTGCCGCTCTGCCTGCTTGTGCTATCTCTCTGTTAAATAAATAAATAAAATCTTTAAATACATATATAATTAATATGAAACACTGTTTTAGTTTCAGGTGTTCAACATAATGACTGGATATGTATATAATTTGCAAAATGATCATCACAATTAGTCTAGTCACTCATCACCTTACAGTTACTAATTTTTTTCTTAGGGTGAGAACTTTCTTAGGGTGAGAATTTTAAGATATATGCACGGTCTTTGACTAACAATGATTTATTTGACTTATGATTTTTCGATGGTGTGGGTTATGGATGGAGTGAAAGTGATACACGTTCACTAGAAACCATATTTTGAAGTCTGAATTTTGATCTTTTCCCAGGTCGGTGATAGGTGGTACAATCCTCTCTCATGATGCTGGGCAGCAGCGGAGAGCTACAGCTCCATCAGCCACGTGACCGCAATGGTAAGCAACTGATGCCTTCACAACCATTTTGTCCCCATAAAACTATTCTGTCACTTTCAGTAGAGTATTCAATAAATTACATGAGATATTCAATACTTTATTACAAAATGGGCTTTGTGTTAGATGATTTTGCCCAACTGTAGGCTAATGAAAGTGTTCTGAGTATGTTTAATGTAGGCCAGGCTAAGTAAGCTATGACATTCAGTAAGTTAGTTGTATTAAATACATTTTTGACATGGTATTTTTCACTTACAAAAGATAATGGTAATCAGAATATAAGCCCACCACAAGTCAAAGATCTGTACTTTCTTAGCAACTTTTTTTTTTAAAAAAGATTTTATTTATTTATTTGAGAGATAACGACAGAGAAAGTGAGAGAGAGCACGAGGTGGGGAGGAGAAGCAGGCTCCCTGCTGAGCAGGGAGCCCTAAAGACTTCCAGCTCAATCCCAGGACACTGGGACCATGACCTGAGCTGAAGGCAGACATTTAACCGACTGAGCCACCCAGGCACCCCTCTTAGCAACTTTAAATATACGATACAGTATTATTAACTGTAGTTACCATGCTATACATTATATCCCCAGGACTTATTTACATTATAACTGGAAGTTGTGCTTTTTGACCATTTTCAGACATTTTACTCACTCCTTAATGCCCCCAGCTCTGGCAACCCCCAAACAGTCTCCATGCCTGAGTTCGATTTTTGTTTTAAGATTCCACATATAAATGAGGTCATTTGGCATTTGTCTTTCTCTACCTGACTTGTTTCATTTAGCAAAATGCTAAAAAGAAAGGATTTCTTTCTTTTATTATGGCTGAATAATTTCCCAGGGAGTGTGTGTGTGTGTGTGTATACATACCACACTTTCTTTATCCCTCCATCCACTGATGGACATTTAAATTGTTTACATATCTGAGCTACTGCAGATAATGCAACAGTGAACATGTGGGTGAAGACATCTTTTAGATGTTTTCATTTCCTTTGGTTAAATACCCAGAAGTGGAATTGCTACACCACATGATAGCTATATTTTGAATTTCTTGAGGAACTTCCACATTGTTTTCAATTTTGTCTGCACCAATTTATATTCCTGCCAATAGTACACAAGTGTTTCCTTTTCTCTGTATCCTTGCCAACACTGGCTAATTCTTGTCTTTCGGATAATAGTGAGGTGATATCTCATCATGGTATTGATTTCATTTCCCTGAGGATCAGGGATGTTTAGCACCATCCATCATATATTTTAAATCGGTTCAGTTCTCTCCATCTCTATCCCTACTATCCTAGTCCAAGCTATCAACAACCCTCATCAGGTCTTTTGAAATAGCCATCTCAGTGGTATCTTAGTTCTATTCTAGTTCTTTATAATTCATGAGAGAAGGAAGAACAATATTTGAAAAAATAAATCAAGCTACTCTCCTGCTTTAATTATTCATTGGCTTCCCTTTGTATTTAGAATTAAATTCAAACTCTTTATAATCTCTCAGGCCTTATAGGATATGCTCCCTGGCTACCTCTCTCCTTACTTACTATACTCCTATCACATTAGCCATCTATACAAGCTCTTTCCTGTATCAGGGGTTCTGCACTCACTGTTCCCTTGACCTTAACTTACTGTTTCCTAGCTCTTTGCATCGCTGGTTCCTTGTCATCTCCATGTCTTATCTCAATATTGCTTCCTCAGTAAGGCTTATCTGACAATGTTATCTAAAGCAGGTCCCTCTCCAGTTACGTCCCATTATATTGCCTAACTGATTTGTATTACAGCACTTATCACAATCTAAGATTATTTTGTTTACTGTCTTTTCATTAGCTTATAAGTCTAATGAGAGTTTCCTTTTTTTTAAAAAAACAGCTTTATTCTGATATAGCTCACCTACCATAAAATTCACCCATTTGAAGTGCATAATCCAATGGTATTTAATATATTATTATTTTTTTAAATTATGGTAAAATATATTACATAAAATGTGTCATTTGGGCCATTTTAAAACCATTTTTAACTGTATAATCAGTAATTCAGTGGCATTATCATTATATTCACAATGTTATGGAACTATCAACACTACCTTCTTCTAAAATTTTTTCATCACCCCAGACAGACACTGTAACAGAGGAAAGGGATAACTCTCCCATTTCTCCCTTTCCCAGCTCCTAGTAACCTCCACTTTCTATGTATTTGCCTAGTTCAGATAATTCATATAAGTGGAACCATACAGTATATGTGTTTTTGTACCTGGCTTATTTATGAGGCAGAGATCTTATGTGTCTTACTCACTGTTCTTTTTTTTTTTTTTTAAAGATTTTATTTATTTATTTGAGAGAGAGAGAGAATGAGAGAGAGAGGGAGAGAGCATGAGAAGGGGTGGGTCAGAGGGAGAAGCAGACTCCATACCAAACAGGAAGCCTGATGTAGGACTCGATCCCAGGACTCCAGAATCATGACCTGAGGTGAAGGCAGTTGCTTAACCAACTGAGCCACCCAGGTGCCCCCTTACTCACTGTTCTTACTCAGAATATACAGCACATGGTAGATGCACAACAAATACTTGCTGACTAAATTCATAATTTGAAGCAAGTCACAATTCTTTGGGATCTGTTTCTTACTGTGTATAACCATTCATTCATTCAACATTCTTTTGAGACTTTGTAGTTTTAAGCATCATGTTTACTCACTGAAATATCATAACGTGTAATATCATAACCTATCTCTGCTCAAAGAACATTCATTTTCTTTCCTATCTGGGAATGTCATCTTCTTTGACTCTGTGCACTTTTAGGATGGAAATACAGTGGACCATTGAACAACGCAAGGGTTAGTGATGCTGACTGCCCACACAGATGAAAACTGCCTCTAACTTTTGACTCCCCAAAACCTGACTATTAATTTGCCTCCTGTTGACTGGGAAGCTTACCAATAATAGAACCATTAACACATATTCTGTATATGTATTACATACTGTGTGCTTACTCTTACAATATGCTAGAGAAAATGTTATTAAGTCACAAGAAAGAGAAAATACATTTATAGTACTGTCCTTAGCAAAAAAATAAAAATAAAATTCCATATATAAGTGGACCTTCATGGTTCAAATCCATGTTGTTGTTGTTGTTTAAGATTTTATTTATTTACTTGAGAGAGAGAGAGAGAGCATGAGAAGTGGGAGGGTCAGAGAGAGAAACGGACTCCCTGCCGAGCAGGGAGCCCGATGCCGGACTCGATCCCGGGACTCTAGGATCAATGACCGGAGCGGAAGGCAGTCGCCTAACCAACTGAGCCACCCAGGCATCCCAAATCCATGTTGTTTTAAGGGTCAACTGTATACAGAACAATGAAGCATACGGAAGTAAGGGAATCTCCACCCCACCTGTCAGAATAAGTGATCCTAACTGGGGCGATAGATGTTCAAAGCCATACTGTCTTCAAATCCATTTAACATTAGCTGTGTCTTTCATTTTGTAGGGTGATAATGAGGGTCACGTGGATATATATATATATATTTATTTCAAACAATAGAACTCTCCATAAATGTAAGGCTAAAGTATTGTAATTTTTGATTTATTACTTTTTATGCTCTGAGAACTAAAAGCAAACTACTGTGTTACATGCAAAATCTAATATAATGTACTTATAAAGTTACTGACAATTGTGGCAGAACCTGGTTATTTATTTATTTATTTATTTTACAGAGAGAGAGAGAGAGAGAGAGAGAGCAAGAGAGGGAACACAAGCAGGGGGAGTGGGAGAGGGAGAAGCAGGCCCCCCACGGGGCAGGGAGCCTGATGTGGGGCTTGATCCCAGAACCCTGGGATCATGACCCGAGCTGAAGGCAGAGGCTTAATGACTGAGCCAGCCAGGTGCCCCAGAACCTAGTTTTTTAAATCAATGTTAATTATACTGTGCCTGAATTTTGCCAGGCCTGTTCCTATAGTGTTACATGTTGACCAACAAAGAAAGCTATTTCCAGACAAAGGGGCTGACAAGTGAAAAATATTACCAAATGGTACTAAAAACAAGGCACTTTGCTTTATTCACTTTCAATAGCCAGTAGAGCACACAGACACATACCTTTAGACCGCAATGACAGGAAGAGGGCAAGGAGGCCTTACCACCCCTCTCAGCTCTTCAAACAACACTTGAGCATTTCTACTTGAAGGCCCGTCTTTCTAAGCTTATGCTTTCAAAACGGGCTGGACTGGTCCCAAATACTGAAGTAACAAATATTACTAAATTCTGTCATTTCCTCTACCAAAAAAGTGATTTTACTACTACTTCTGGTTGTGATGAAAGGTCCCATTGACTATTCAAATCCTCAACCAAGTTATGGATGCAGTATTAAATGACTTCACTCCTTTTTCTCTGGCACTTTAACACATGCCAATGCTTTCATCCACCTCCACTAACCTGGCGTATAAATTACTGAGGTGGGGCCATTTTAATAGTACGATTTGTTCACATCTCTAGAGGTGGGGTATAAATGAGACTGGCTGAGAAGAAAAAACTCTCCTTTGACAGCATGTATTAATATGTAAGGTATAGAAATACATGTAAGGTATAGAAAACTAAATCTTCAAAAAGTTGGAAATTTTTTCCTGATACAATATATGGTTAGGGCTCATACTGATTAATACTTTTTTGATTTGTTATAAATTGAAATGTAACAAAGTGATGGTATTAAGGCCAAAGACAAAATGAAATATTTCGCAAGTATTAAAAGAAGCACCATATACAGTTGAAGCAAAAAAAGGCTTAAGGTCACAAATTCGGTAATAGTTTCTTTCTAAAATTGTCAGAAGGGGCCTCCTGAATGCTCTGAAACCTAAGACAACTTGTTTATAAAAAGTTGACTATCCTTTCCTTTTAAAACTGCCACACAGTGATGAAAAAACCAGAGGGCAAGACACTTGCTCTCTCTGGATTTAAAGGAGTTAATTTCTTAATCATAAACCCACACGCAAGTGACAAGTGTAGTCTCTCAAATCTTCCAAAAAATTATTAAGTTGCAGAGGAAACAAAATAACTAGAAACAATCTATTGTTTAAACAGATGAATAAAACTAGTTCAGCATGCTTGTGACCTTGGTTCAGTTAAGAATAAAGTCAGAGGCTTCTTCTTGGGAAGTGTTCCAGAGTGAGGAACAAACAGGTACCCGAGCTGAGTCTGAGGTGCAGGTTAGACTTGCCCAAATTTTTCGCTGCACACAGCCTCCATCTTTGTCTTGTTTTCAAAGCAAGCTGGGCTATTCATAGTGCCGCTTTCAGCATCCTCTGGCATTCCTATGTGTGTGAACTGTGTGTGCGTGTGTGCACACACACGCGCGCGCAGCTGAGATTTACCAGGAAATCCAGACATTCAGCTCTAGCCTTAATCAGGAGTAGGCTTCACCTAGAATCTTCCAACAGACTTTGGACCTCACCCTAAGTATTTAGGGCAAGAAACAGAATATAGGGCAAGGACAGACAAACCTCTGCATTCAGATCAGATCTTAGTTCCACCAACTTTCCTGACATCCTGCCCCCCAGACTCTGGAATCATGTGCCCTTTTCCACATTGGCTGACCTCACCTGGAGGTACCCTCTAATTTATTTCGACCTCTTCTCCCTTCATGCACTCTTAGGCCACTTCTTATATTTTTTATACTTTTCCATAGTATAAAAAATATACTCAGAAAAAAAAAAAAAACCTATCATCAGTAGCATAAGACAGCCTTGAAATAAAAGTCCTATTTCTTTCCTTCCTTTTTTTTTTTTCCAAGCAGGCTCTATGCCCTACATGTGGCTTGAACTCATGACCCCAGGATCAAGGGTAGCATGCTCCACCAACTGAGCAAGCCAGGAGCCCCTAAAGTCCTATTTCCTAGACTAAGGTGATTCTCTGCCAAAAGTGGGGAGAGGGAAAGCATCAGGTGTGGGAAGAATGGCACATGGGAAGATGAGTCACAGGTCAGAGACTATGGGCTCTGTAGGCTGCCTGAAGTAAAGAACACAGGCTGGAGTGGCAGTAATAAGCAAGCAGTATGACTGCGAGGGCGATGAGTACGCACTTACAAAGCAAATGATTAACTGAAGATTGCAGACTAGAAATCTGATCCAATATCAGAAAAGATAAGAATCTAAATAAAAACCAAATTAAAAAACATTAAACTGATATTTGATGAGGGATAGCCAGGCAAAGATGATACCATATGGAGGAATAATTCTAGATCCATCAGGAAAGAATAAGGGAAGTTTTCAGTGAGTATTTATATTCATATAGATAAAAGACAGTCTTTTAAAAACAAAAACATCATAAACCTTCTTGCTTCTATTAAAAGAGAAGGTCTGAGGGTACAGCTGATAATGTCTTTAAATAACAGTCAAATCCTGGATGCTTATCCATGTGCTATTCCAACTGAGTACGTCCAAATAAAAATAAAGCACTAAAGCTGATCTTCCTTTACAACTAGAAAATGTACGAAACATCTACCTCTGGAAGCACAGTCAAGTATGCTACAGAAATGCTGCCTGGCTCTTTCCGGAAAATGAAAACCGGTGCATCTGTTAGTCTTTCTACAGCATATGGGAAGACTTTATTTAAATGAGATACTAACTGGCTTAATGTTGAGAGAGCCGCAGAAACCCCCGATTGGTTGAAAGGACCACGTGGTTGGTCTTTTCTTTTTGGTTCTTGCAAAACAAGGTGAGGAGATCACTAAAGACTTGCCAGAGACACTAAACTTTTACTCCATAAATAACTCCTAATGCAAAATGAGTCCCTTAAAGTGGTTTAAGAGAACAAAGTGATCTAAGAGAAGAAAGCTGTGTGAGAAGCTACAGAGGAAAAAAGTTATAAACGCACACATTCAAGTAGTCTACTGTAAGCAAGTAACAACTTAGTAAAGGGCTTCCAAGTTTAGTAGGATTCCAATGTGCACCCATTGCTTCTCAGGAGTACTTATAATGGCATGAAATTAGGCTGTGGCCAAAAAAAGAACTTCACATTATCACTGTAACTGGTTAAACAAAACAGTCAACTGTAGTAGTTCTTATTTATAAAGAAAGATGGTTAGCAATCCAAGGAAGTAGGTTGTATGTGGGAAGTAGAAAGGGAGTGAAGAGAGGTTACTTACCTGTGCTATATTTTTGTTCAGAAGATAGACACCATAATCAAACTGTAACTTCTCCCCTCCTTTTGGATATAATGGAAACCTAAAAAAAAAAAAAAAAAAAATCCAGTAGGATCAGTTTTCCAAAGCTTGAGTAAAACAACCTCCAAGTTGTTGACAAAGATAGAAGTTCCCTGAATACGGCATAAATATATAAAAAGACTTGGACTACCAGCTGGTTATAGTCACTGCAATCCATTATCTTAATTTCTTCATAATTAGTCCAATCAGATCAATGGTTGCTTTGTTTCAAAAAAAAACTGAGGGATGCCTGGGTGATTCAGTTGGTTGAACGTGCGATTCTCGGTTTCAGCTCAAGTCATAATCTCAGGGTTGTGAGACTGAGCCCTGCAATGGGCTCCATGCTTAGCGGGGAGTCGGCTGGGGAGTCTTTCTCTCCCTTTCCCTCTGCCCCGTTTCATATTTATGTATTATAAACTTACCACCCTAAACTTAAGATCCTAGAAGCTTTTCCTCTAATACTTTGGGCCTGACAGCTCAAGTTCTATTAAATAGAAAAGAAGATTAAGGGGGAAAAAAATCAGACTTGAAAGCAACATATAAGATTTCTGTTTCTTTCAAGGTGGTCAATCAAATCAACAGTACTAATATGAGTAAAGATTCATCCAAAATTCATTCACACCCACAGGGGTGCTATTTGGATGTTATTTCTCCAAGGAAATGTCACACCATAGACCTCTCATCAGACTTTCCATTTTAACCTCACTCACTGAATTAACAAAGGCATGAGATTTGTGGATCCTTATCAACATGATGAGTTATTTTAGAAAATAAGTTTCCCTCACTATTGCCTTTTCCCTATTCCTGCAAATGAAGAAAAGGTTATATTCTACTCATACCTTCCCAATTGTCAAGACTAAGCATATATTTCTATCCTCTGAAATAAACACACAAACACAGATCAATCACAATTTAGATAGGATCCAGAAGAAAACTTCACCTGCCTTAGTTCTGCAATATACGATTATTCTCAAAAATAAAATAATCCTATTGAAATGAATGGAAGGTGACAATTAGTGGACATTCTTAATTTTAACTGCCTGAGGAAAAGATACATTCCATAAAGTCTGATGGATATTGTTTTCCAGGAAAAATAAAGGAAATAATTAAAAACCTTTATATTGGGGCGCCTGGGTGGCTCAGTGAGTTAAAGCCTCTGCCTTCGGCTCAGGTCAGGATCCCAGGGTGCTGGGATAGAGCCCCGCATTGGGCTCTCTGCTCAGCAGGGACCCTGCTTCCTCCTCTCTCTCTGCCTACTTGTGACTCTGTCAAATAAATAAATTAAATCTTTTTAAAAAAATCTTTATATTAAATTCTTTTTTTTAAAGATTTATGTATTTATTTATTTGAGAGAGAGCGAGAAAGAGGTCACAGGTAGGCAGGCAGAGAGGGGGAAGCAGGCTTCTGGCTGAGCAGGGAGCCTGACGTGGGGCTAGATCCTAACCCTGAGATCATGAACCGAGCCAAAGGCAGAGGCTTAACCCACTGACCCACTCAGGGGCCCCATACTAAATTCTTGAAAGCTGTTGATTACATATAGTTTCTGCAAGGTAAATTCATTGTGCTATAAAATTACAGGCACTGTGGAATGAGTAAATTCATGAACTTTTTTATTCTCTAAGGGAATACCAAATGTTTCATATATCCATCAAGAAGATACAGCTTTGTATTTAATTGAAGCAGCAAAAAATAAAGCAGGCCATGTGGTGTGGCCCTAAAATTGAGATACATAAAAATAACAGCAAACTTAGGATAAGCAAAGTGCAGCACTAGGCTTTCCCAGGGTGTTTGGGAATCATCCAAATTTGTATGAGGTAGCTTGCAAAGAAACTACCTAATTGCAAAGACATAATAACACAGGGGCCCTCTGGAAGGAATCTAGTAGAGTCCTAAAGCTCTGTACCATGTTATTATTCTATAAACATCACATGTAGACTATCTGCACAGCTTTCCAATCCCACATATATCTCCACCTCCAAGTTACCAATACAGAAACAGTTTCAAATGTTGTAAGAGTACATTGAAATAAGCACACTCTAATAAGCCAAGTCTCTACATTCCTGAAAAATGGATCTCACAACACGGACTTTATTACTTCATCGGGACTTCTTTATAGAAAAAGTCACAAGGTGTGTACATAACATTAAAACAAATCTGAAGAGTGATTAAAGCCAAAGGTTTAAAATAGGACAATTTTAAGACAGATCAATCATTAGGACAGAGTTCCTATCTTATATTGCTTTCAAATTCTTAAGGGACCACTTCACATTGAACAATATAATAGCTTATATTCATTCATCTCAGTTTGCAAAACAATATAATAGCTTGTATTACATTCATCTCAGTTTGCAAAAGTACATGGATCTATAGATCTACTAGGCAGTCTAAAAAATGAAATCCATTTTAAAGGGTAAAACCTATTATCATCAGGACATAAGATACAAATCAAAGGCACCTTAATCCAGTGTAGACAGAGAATCTCATTAACAAACTGTAGAAGGTTTAGATAAGAATGTGGTCATTCAAGTACACCTAGAAAAACGTCCTTAGGAGGGGGGTGGTGGGGAGAGGGGTTGGGAGAGGGTGGTGGGGTTACATTATATGTTTAAATAAAAAAGCTTAAATTAAAAAAAAAAAAGAAAGAAAAACGTCCTTAGCTCCACAAATAGGATTCATTAAAGGGAAGCGGTATATTAAATAACTGGAGGAAGAACTATATATTTCCTATTACAAAACTCTTACAGAAAAGGCAAATTGTCGAAAAGTTCACTAACTCTACATAGCACATATCAATGAATATAAAAGCAATAAACAGATTATGTGTGAAGATGATCTGGCGCTCTTGAGCACAGGGTAACTTCAGTATGAATGAAGAATTATGACATGACTACCACAAAGTGTGATCCCAGGCTGCATTAAAAGAAACAGAGCACATAATCAGGAAATATGCTACTGGCAACTACTCTGTACTGGGTCAGACTATACTGAGAGATTAAAGTTCAGTTCTGGGAGTTAATTTTTTTATAAGCATATAGATAAACAATTGGGAAATTCTTATAGGTTATGTTTCTTATGGATTTTATAATAATCTCAACTATAAAAAGCATGCAGTGAAGTAGATGGTCCAGTGTTTTTGTTAAAAAAAAATGATTTGCCTTGACTCAGTGGGAGAGACATGACTGGAGTATTAGGTTTTCAATTATAAATTCAGTATTCTTTATCACCTCTAAGTGCTTAAGAGAAGCAGGACAACAAAGATCACTAGAAGAATGGGAGCTATGGTTCTAAGAAAAATGGTTGAAAGAACAAGAGATGTTTAGTATGGAGCACAGAAGCTGCAGAGAAAACAAATGAAGGACTTCCAGAGAGGAAAAAAATTGTTTTCGTTCTCATGGTTTCAAACAGGGAGAACCGAAGTAAATGGTAAAAGTTACAGGAAAACTGATTTCACCCAGAGTTAGTCAAAATCCTAAAGATCCCGGGTAGAGGCAGCCAATCAGAAGCTGGACAACAAATAATGGACATATATTCAGGGGCCTAATAGGTTGAATGGTGGCCCCCAAAAGGTATGTCCATACCCAAACTCTGTGAATGTGACCTTATTTGGAAACAGGGCTGCCAGTAAGTTAAGGATCCTAAGAGGAGATCGTCCTCAGTTATCTAGGCCTATAGCCAATACATGTCTGTATCAGGGCCACACAGAGGAACAGACACAGAGGTGAACATCATGTGAAGATGGAGGCAGAAATTAGTTACATAGCCTTACCTGGAACCACTAGAGGCTGGAAAAGGCAAGGAAAGATTCTCCCCATGAGCCTCTGGAGGGAGTGTGACCCTGCTGACACTTTAGTTTTGGAACTCAGGCCTCCAGAACTATGAGAGAATAACTTCCTGCTGTTTGAAGCCACCAAGTCTGCGATATTTTGTTACAGCAGCCCTAGAAACTGACACACAGGTTGGGGGGACTACCAAACACTGAATGACTCAGTAGACTAGATGGGAGTATACCTCCTCCATCTCCAGGATTCTGTAATGTTAAATAAGCAAAACTAAATATACTGAATAATAACTTCATCTTTTCCTTCAGGAACCAAGAAAATATTTCAAGATTGTAATCCAAAGAGTCATCATGATAGTCAACAGCTAAGGCTGCGAAGTAGATCTACTGAAGTGCCAGTAAATGGAATGAGCAAAAAAGAGATTCAGATGTATATGAATTCACATATAGATATATATGAGTTACTTTCTATGCGTGTGTATGTGTATAAACACGAAGAACAAATTTCACTGAATTTGGAAAAAAACTGTAAAAGGAAGTGACTATGAATCATTCTTCCTTTAAAAAGATAACAGTTATTAAAAGCACTACCCTCTCCCTAACCTAGACAGTTTTACAAAGGATTACAAATTGGTGACAGTTTCTTGCCTTCACCTTCAGAACCCCACACTAAGGTCTGGTTCTTTAATGGTTCAACTGGGGATAAGGACATAGTATAGCTAATTCAAATTTTTTATTGTGCATATTAAGATTAATTCTGCTCAATGCATCTGTAGAAAACATGACAATATATATACTCTGTATATTTTGAGGTCATGACTTTACTTCAAACTACCATACTTTCTCCTGTTCAGATTAGTTTCCTACCACCACTTTTATCAGTTACTCAGGCTTAGAATGACATTCAATCTTTACCCACCTTCTTTGCCTTTTGTATTTGCAATGATTCACCGAGTCAACAAGTCATTTTTCCTTGAAACATTCCTATCTCTCCATTCCACTGCCACTCTGGAAAAATCTTTGCTCTTGTGTGCATTGCAGGATGTTCTAGCTGCATTCCTGGCTACTCACTAGAAGCCAGTATTATTCTTTATCCTCTTAAGTACAAGTTTTGTTGTTGTTGTTTTTTTTATCATGCTGCTTCTCAACTCTGCTTCCTAATCACTTATTGTCTTCAATTTCCACTCCTCTGCCCAGCTTTCCAGGCCTAAGGGACTGGGGATGTATGTGCAGCTTATTATGCTCAAGTGGTTTCCTCACAGTCTCAAGAACACACGAGCTCATCACTCTCTGCCTTTGCACACTTCCTAGAAATGCTCATCTCCCTTTCCTTCCACCTGGCAGAGGAAAAGAGACTGCTTCACTTGGTCACGACTAAAGAAAAGAAACTCACATTTTGTTTTTAAAGATTTTATTTATTTACTTGACAGAGATCACAAGTAGGCAGAGAGGCAGGCAGAGAGGGTAGGGGGGAGCAGTCTCCTTGCTGAGCAGAGAGCCCAATGCGGGATGTGGGGCTCCATCCCAGGACCCTGAGATCAGGGCCCAAGCCGAAGGCAGAGGCTTAACCTACTCAGCACCCAGGCGCCCCAGAAACTCACATTTTTCTACTGAGTTGTACAGTATCACTAAAGCCTTATGTCTGTGTCACTGCAAGTTGACACTAATGCAGTGGCACCATGAGGCAGACCAGAGGCACACTTACAGGACAGGAAAGGGCTACAGTAGAGCAAGGGAAAGGGAAAGGAAATAAAGTCAGCAAGGTAAAGGGTCTGGGTCATGCCCTGTCACAATAAGGACTTCAGCTTTTACTCCAAACGAGGGGAAGCTCTGGGAGGTTGTGAGGACAAACTGCAGGGGAGAAGAAAGGAAACATGGAGAGGCCACTGCAAAAATCAAAGCAAGGGAACACGGTGGTTTAAACCATGACAGTGGCTGTGGAAGTGGTCAGAAGTGGCTGAATTCTCCTATTTTGAAGATAGAACCAACAAGATTGGTTGGCTAATCTTACATGAGGTATGGGAGCCAGGGGAGTCAAGGAGAACTCCAAAGTTGTTGGCCTAAGCAACTGACAGAGTGAAGTTGTCACCTCAATGTTGACACACGTTCAGGTGGCATTAAAACAGACAGTTAGGGGCTGGCGTGAGAAACAGAGTGCAGGCTTGGGGCTAGAAGATTCGGCTGCAGAGGACAGCAGGGGCCAGACAGGGCAGGTCCTGTAAACCATAAAATATCATGATTACACCCTTAAGGACAATGGGAGGATAACCAAAGACTTTTTTAAGTGTGGGAATGACAGGATTGGGGTTATACTTTGTAAAGAGCACCCTGACTACTGCAGACCTGGGTTAGAGGCTGCTACAATGGTCTAGGCCAGAATGGTGACAGTTTTGATTAGGATTCCAGTAGTGGAAAGGAAAAGATGTGAAGGGATTTGTGCTATAATTGACGGGTGGAACTGAAAGGACTTTGGGACAGATTGGTTGTAAAGGTGGTGAAGAGGGAGGAGTCAAAGGTGACCATTTTGTCTCGATTGAGTAAGTAGGTAGATGGTGGTGTCTGTGAAATGAGACCGGGAACAATGGAAGAGGAACAGTATATATGTTATTTAGGTATATAATAGACATAAAATATATGTGTTACACAAAATTTTATTACATATAAGGTTAGAAGAGAAATTTGGAGTACAAATATTAATGAATTATAAAAATTGAGATTGGAGGGGGGGTGCCTGGGTGGCTCAGTGAGTTAAACATCTGCCCTCGGCTTGGGCCATGATCCCGGGGTCCTGGGATCGAGCCCCACATCAGGCTCTCTGCTCAGTGGGGAGCCTGCTTCTCCATCTCCCTCTGCTGCTCTGCCTACTTGTGCTCTTTCTCCTGTCAATAAATAAATAAAATCTTTAAAACAATAATTGAGATAGGTACTAGAGCCATAGATATGAACGAGATGGCCCAGAGAAATCATAGAGAAGAGAACTATTTCAGAGCCTTGAGAATATCAACAAGGGACGGTCAAAATGAAGAGCAGCCAGAAAAGGACTAGTCAGAAAGATTTGAGGGAAACCAAGTGTCTCACCAAAAAAGCTCAGAGAAAGTGTTAATTTAAGAAAGACTGTATTATCAATAGTCAAATGCAGCAGACAGATTAGGCAAAATGGACATGAAAACACATGTAATGGATGTAATTATAAGAGTTCATTGGTAGGGAGGTTTGGTAATATGGTAAACACAAGTTTAAATGAAGTAGTGGGGGATGACGGAAGGCTGGTATGAATTCAGGAGTGATGAAGTGGGAAAATGGAGCGGAGGAGAATTTGGCAGAGAATAGTGAGCTCAGTAACAGGAGGACAGGGTAAAGCACAGCAAAACTTCCTGAGAAGGTGAGATGGACAGGCTCTCCAACATACAGGTGAGGATACAGGAGAAAGATCTGCCTTAGGTGGCAGGTGGGACAACTATCCCATTATAGGAAGGATGAAAGAAAACGAAAAAAGCCTGGATGGACACAGTTTATCCATCTGACAAATTTCCACTGAACGCACACTGTGCCAGCTATAGTGCTAGTGGCAGAGACAGGAGGGTGTGCACACACAGTGAAGCCTGGAGTCCAGTGGAGTACACGGGCATTGCTCATATAATCACACTAACAAAAATATAATTTATAAATTAAGTCATTTATAATTAACTCAGAAGGAAAGAGCACTATTCTAGAAAAGAAGCAGACAAAAACTAAGAGTCAGGGAAGACTTGTGAAAGAAAGTGACACTCCAGCTGAGATCTCAAAGGTGGGTAAAAGCTAAGGGAAGGAATGTTCCAGTTAGAGAGAGCAGCACGTGTAAAGGCCTCAGTGTCAGGAAGGAGCATGGTGCTTCAAGGATTGGAAGGAAGGCTGGTATATTGGACTGAGGCAAGTTGTGCTGAGATAAAGCTGAAGTTGGATAGGAGGGGAAATTTGCAGGGCCCCCTACCCTCTAGATATGCCTAGATTATGGTCTGATTCTTCTCCTAAGAGAGACAAGAAACCATGGGAAGACTTTAATAAAGGTGTAACTTGCTCAGAATTGTACTTGACACCTTCCTTTTTAAATGAACACTTTCTCTTTGAACTTTCCTGATGATGACAGATTTGCATTTTGAAGAAATTATGGCTGATTACAGCGAAAAATGGTTTGGAGAAGGTGAGACCAGCTTGTTAAACACATCTAGGGCAGAGATCATGGTTGCCTGGACTAAGGTGGTGGTATTAGAAATGGTAAAAATAAGACTAATTTAGAAGGCTTTTAGGAAATAAAATCATAAAGATTCCTATCTGGTTGGAAGTGAAGAGTGATGGAGAGGGAGGGATCATGGATAACTCTTAATGTTTGTTCTGCTGAACCAGACAGGAGCTTGATCAAATGGCAGAACAACTTGAACAAAGAAATGTAATAGAACTGCAGAGCACTACTGGGAGCCCAGAAGTGGTTATTAATCATGAGTTTATAATGGTGCTATTGTGTGACTTTCTGTAGACGTCTGCCTAGATGCAGCAAGTACAGAGAAAATGGACAGCAGGGCTGTAAAGAGGACAAAAAGCTACAAGGGGCAAGACGAAGGTGTTACTAAAATAATGAGCCATAATATCTAAACTGGAAAAAAGAGGCCAGGGTCTAAAGGCCACCTGGAGGAGCAATGAAAAAGTGGTTGAAGGAACAAGCAGAAGTAGAGAAAGTATTCAGAAAGCAAGAATCAAGATTTTGGATGTGAACTGAAATGATGACATGAACCATAAGATTAAGTGAAAGCAATGAAATGCAAGAGATCATTGGTAACAAAGATCAAGAAAATGAGAGGCCAGGGTGTTGGATGAATCATCCATTTGGGTGTTAATTTCACCCATAATAGCAAGACCTTGAATAAAAAGAAAGAGTATTTCTCTTTCCCAAGTTCTCTGCTTTCTCCTTTTCTCAGTTGCCAAAATATATGAGTAAGGGCATTATAACTGGGAGATTGGTAGGGGAAAGGGTGTATAGTTGAAGAGTATATTCTCAAAGGAGAACAGTTCTTGTAGGTTTGCTTTACCAACAGAGTAGTGAGAATCTAGAAAAAGCAACGAGGAGCAAGAACACCCTAACCTCACCTCCTAAATCGGAATACCCAGCATTTTAAAAAAATGAGTAACTACCAATGAGAAGGCTATAGGAAAAGTAGGGTCCTCAGGGAAAATTCAGGCTCAGTTAGGCTGAACTCTGATAAGAGCCTGAAGATATAGGAGGGTTTGCTGATTATACAAATGCACTTTCAGAGGACTCAGCTGAAGGGCTTGAGTCTGGATCAGGGTCAAGGAAGTAGAGGGCATTTTGAGGATGATAGAGATGACAACACATGATTTTTAAAAAATGTATGTTCAGGGACGCCTGGGTGGCTCAGTTGGTTAAGCGGCTGCCTTCGGCTCAGGTCATGATCCCAGCATCCTGGGATCGAGTCCTACATCGGGCTCCTTGTTCGGCAGGGAGCCTGCTTCTCCCTCTGCCTCTGCCTGCCTCTCTGTCTGCCTGTGCTCGCTTTCTCTCTCCCTAACAAATAAAATAAATAAAATCTTAAAAAAAAATGTATGTTCAAATGTCAATTTATTATTTTTTCTTTTTATCTTCTTTAAAATTTTTATGATAATAAAATATTTTGAAGTGTTTCAGTAGGAAGTTGAGGTATTTTCATTGGACAGTTTCTGTCTTCTCTGTAAAATCAGAAACAAGGCAATTTATCAAGCAGGAAAGGGAAAATCAGGGATGGGAAAAAAGGAGAGAAGGTTTGATACAGTCACATAGCAGGAGAACTAGTTATCTAGGATGTATTGATCCAACGGAGAAGGAGGAGTCTAAATATATAGCACCAGCAGTCCTTCCAGCTGTGTGACTGTTGTTCCAGGAAATAAGTGGACGGGAGGTAAGAATGATGGGATAGGGCATTTAGGATATTGACAAGAGAGAAGCTATGAGGAAGAAGCTACTAAGATAGAAGAATAATGACAGTGGCCTACTAGGGGCAGGATAACAGCTCGAGTCTCTAAGGGGGTACATTAGTGAGTTTTCTTTTTTTTAAAGATTTTATTTATTTATTTGATAGACAGAGATCACAAGTAGGCAGAGAGGCAGGCAGAGAGAGAGGAGGAAGCAGGCTGTCCGCAGAGCAGAGAGCCCGATGCGGGGCTCGATCCCACGACTCTGGGATCATGACCCGAGCCGAAGGCAGCGGCCATAACCCACTGAGCCACCCAGGCGCCCCCATTAGTGAGTTTTTAAATGATCCTAACATACATCAAAACCCAACAAATCTAAACAATGTCAATGATAAAATATTCCTCCCAGAAAAAAATATTTTGTGGGTCTAATTTCTAAACAATTAGAAACTGCAGTGATTGTTTAATTTCTATATATATATATATATATATATATATATATAAGCTTCAAATCAGGGTGGTTTTTTTCATTATTCACACCCTAACAAAAATTCTATCTATATGGAAGTTAGTTCAGAGAGCTCCCAGTTATACAGTCAGCCCAACAAAGTGGATGAGGCTATATACTTCCATCTCTAGTGTTGGTTTTGAAATCTGAATGGTTTGGAATGCTCTGGGCACCGTTTGTGTCTCCAAATTGTTCCATGCTACATATTCCTGTATTGAAACAGTAGATTCAAAGTAAACAATGATGGTAATGTGTAATTTCTTGTCTGAGTTTTTTTCTGGTATAGAGGTTTTAGATAAGGTTATTCAGATATAAAAGTATTGCAGTTGGCCTTAAACAAGGTATGGTGACATACAAGCCTTTAAAATTGTTCCTTGAAGATGGACACACCGAAACTGTGCTCAATAAAAGAGTAAACATAAACACATTTCCTCAATCAAAGAAAATTTTCTGCCTTTCTTTTTTTGCCATTATTTGTTTCATTTCATGATCATTAGTGAACATAATTTTATCATATAGAGAAAATAGTATTAAAAATGACCCACTCCAAGGGCACCTGGGTGGCTCAGTCTGTTGAGCATCTGACTCTTGATTTCGGCTCAGGTCATGATCTCAGGGTGAGATCCAGCCCCACATTGGGCTCCTCGATCAGTGTGGAGTCTGCTTCTCTCTCTCTCTCCCCTACTTACTTTGTCCCTCCCCCTGGTCCCGCACTCTCTCTTTTTCTCTCTCTCTCTCTCAAATATATAAATCTTAAAAAGTGATCCGCTCCAACTGTCAAAAACACTAGGTACATGACACTGAGAAATGATTTTAAATTGACACCAGGAAACATAGCAGATATTACTTGCTCTAGACCCAGATATATGGGAGGTGGGAGACAAGAAACAGTCTCCCATTAAGATGGCTCTAGGGAAAGTGATACTTTCAGGAGAGAGCCACTTATTTTACTTACATCAAGCACTTGTATATTCAGTGGTATATCTTAGTTGTTTACACAATAATATAGTAAAGGGGTTGGAAGCTTGTCTATATTATAATCACTGAAGAAGGGTTTTAGAAAGCACAGAAGAAAGATCTAGGGGGGAAGTAAGGATGGTGATAATGGATTAGAGGAGAAACAGCAAACAAAAACTAACAATGCAGAACTAATCCATGGGCTGAGGGTGACAAAAGTCCTCACAGGAGAATAAGAAGAGTGATTTTTTTTTCTTCCCCATCTTCCTATGTGGGAAGAAAAGGGAGAGAGATTGTAGAATAGGAGATCTTACGTGCAAATAAATGAGATTACACTCGATACGACAGGTAATAAGATGCCATCACAAGTTTTTAAAGGAGAAAACATGTAATGAAAAGATTTACATCAGATTATTTTCCTCGCCAATATTGAATATAGTTCTTTAGAGCTGTACTAAAAAGAGAATGGAATTTCAGGGAAATAGAATTCCAAATAATTTCAGTAAGAAGGTTAAAAATAATCCCCATTTTTTTACTTGGTAAGCTGCAGGGTTGTGGAAATTGTTAAAGAACTCAATATCAATTTCCTTGCAGAAACCTTCCAGTTTTTCCACACCCTTTTGCTAACTGTTGAAAAATAGTCCACAGGCAAATTTCAATGAACAGAACAAAATTAAAGGATGGAAACCATGTCTTTTTTAATAGTCAGTTTTGTAAAATAAAAATCCTGCCAAGAAAATCAAAATCACATTCCACAACATTAACAGCCATCTTCTATTTGCCTGGGTTTAATAGCACCTGTTTCTCACAAAATCTGCAAACGTTAAAAGACCCCCACAAAATCCTACAATTAAACATGCAAGGTGCATAAACCTACCATACTTGGTAATGCCAGAAGATTTTTCCATCTGGAACAGGAATTCAGAAAAAAGACCATTCACCATTTAAAATTTCTAAAGACAACTTCCCGAAGGGTGTATGTAATATAGGTTTGTTTAAACATATCGGTGTACCTAATGGCACAGTCTCTGTAAACCGATTCTTTATCAGTGCTAGGAAGATAATAGGGGCTCAGTGTTGTATAACAAAATAATGTATTTAATTATAGTACCTATTTCGGAGTAGGGGAAGGAGGATGAGAAAAATAGAAGGGGGATATAAGGCTTTTAAGTTATGAAAGTCAGAATTATGAGTCTGGCTTTGAAGTCAGACATAGGCTCAGATTCCAGCTTTGCTATTTACTTGTAGAGTTAACTTAGGCATAGTGCTCTAACCTGTTTCCAAATCTCTACAATGGGTTTAATAATCCCAACCTTTCAGGACTGCTATAAGAACCGAATTACACAAAAAAATCTAAGAGCCAGCACAGTTACTAGGATACAGTAGGTATTCAATTATTATTACTACTATGCTTTATTTCCTGGCCTCACCTCTCCCACACCTATCTCTACGTGCCACAATGGGAGATACCATATTTTACTCACTTTGCTGCCTCCTGAAATCACACAGTATTCTTATGCACCTGGTACTTCCTATCCCATACTTTAGTTGTTTACACAGAAGTCCTATTTTTTTCTATTACACTATAAATTCCTCGAGAACATAAGTGTTAAGCTCAGAGCCTTACCCACCGTAGGTATTCAACAAATATCTGCAACAAATGAATAAAGACTAAATTTAAAAAATATTGAAGAATAAGTATCTAATGATATACAGCCCTGTAAATTTAAAAAAAAAAAGATTTTAAGACTGAGAAATACTTTCATCTTTCTTTCTTAACCTTAACATAATATACCTAGACAGCCAATTCCCATTTTTAGAAAGTGTTCCGAACTCTGCTCAAAAGAAAAATTTGGTGGGGGAAGGGGAGAGATTTCAAGTTAACGAATGGTGTTTACCATGGATCAGTAAGTAGGAAGCAGTGCCCTCCAGCACTAGAGTAAGAGAGCCAGTAAGCATAGTGAAACAACAGCAATACCGATGCTGATGTTGGGACTCTGTTCTACATTAGCCATACAATGCAACTGTCCTATAGGCACTAGGGAGGCGCCCACCTCATACAGTCCTTCTTAATACTCAACAGCCACCAATCCCACTCTCCTCCACCCCACCCCCACCCTGAGTCTGGATTAGTTCTGTCCTTACAGAACCCTGTACCCTAAAACAGTACGCTGTACATTATATTGTAATTGATTACTTTTTCCTTTGAATCTAAGAATAAAAAACGTGAGGCCAAGTTTTAATACTGTACCCCAGTTTCTAGAGCACAGCATCTGGAATATATTTACTTGTGGGATGGACGGAGGAGTGAAATGTATAGATGGATGGTAGAGCCATCTATAGACCCATGCCTGTTTGATTCCTAATCCTGTGCTTTCAATTCTACACCACTGTCCCCCTCTAGTAATAGACCCATTTTGTGAGTCTGTGTTATTTTGTAAACTTCATTTATTCAAGATTTCTATAAAAATTCATGGGACTTCCTTCTTCATCTCAAACGTCAGATGTTCATGAAGCAAATAATTTTCCAAATTCATCAACTGCCTGGGTAACCTGACATCTTGAAAACCACCAAATCTAGCTTTTATTTGACAACATTTTGGGTTTATAGCTAAGTCGAAAAGGCGAGATTGTTAACACCAGTAACTATAGATCTCATTAAAATCCAAAATGTAACTTCTAAAGTCCTAGTAACAACATTACATATATGTATTACTTTGGGGATTTATACATAAAGAAGGTGGTTTAAAAACATGGAAATAAACCCATAAGGTTTTGAAATATCCACTTAATTTCACTACACTGATTTTTCAATCATTGTGTACATAAATTTCTTAACTACTTTAGTTTTAAAGGTTAATTTTAGATAATTTATCATGAAGCCTAAAAACGTCTGTGTGCTTTCTAGATGTCAAAGCTCAAAATTACATATGTAAGTTAACTAAAGTGAGTTTTCTAAAATGAATATGCTGTCTAGGAATTCCATATATTAAGAATATATTTGAGAAAGACATATTTCAATTCTGAAATTGCAAAAAGAATCACTTCAACTCATCATTTCACCCAATTTCAGAGCACAGAAAATTTAGTGGCCCTTAAAAGTCATTCTGTTTAAGTGAAGATTCCACAGGAGGAGAAAACTCCAAGGATCATTGACCTGACAGCAACCAATGCTAACATCTAGGTTGTCATAATCAATCTGCTTTAATTATCAACAAGTTTTCTCCATTTCTGCCCACTCATTTAGAGCTGACCTCTGACAAGTACTTACAAGTCATTGAAATCTTATTTTATTTTATAGCCTCATATTTGTTATTGGGCTAATCTTTACCTGTTCTACATCACACAACAGCTTAAATATTTGAATGGCCCAGCAATAAATTTCCATGGTCCCCTTGGGGTCAGTCAGATGTTAGCTGTTAAGTAAAGCTAAAAGGATCTATGCTTCATAAATTTCCTTCAGGGTCCACATTTGCTCTTACAGGCTACGCTTTCAAGCCCAAACATCTTTATAGCTATGTGCAGTGATTTATTAACTCCTCCTTGTTTTTATCCAAAAAGATCAATCACATATGTATCAATAAGCTGGTGTGCTGGTGACTGCTTTTTATTGTACATATAACCACCTGCCTTTAATACAAACTTGAATCTAAAGCTTTTGTAAGCGCTTGCTGGATTTAACTACCTTCACCTGTTTCTAATTTGGTATAAAACATATGGTTTAACTCTGCTATTTAGTTCTAAGTCAGCCTTTCCTCTTACGGACCCAACAATATAAAACAAACCCAGAGCCCAAAAAGCTAAATTTGGTGGATGTTACACACACACACATACACACACTTCCCCAATTACTTCTGAAGAGCACTTCTGACAAGTAACAGGAATAAATTATTTTAGTTATGAAATTATTACATTTCTTTGCAAACAATTATATATGTCCCCCTATTACTCTCGAGGGTTCTAAGAATTATGCCCAAACTGCAAAAGTGACTGTTTTATCTTGGGACCTCAAAAAAGGTAACAGCCATATCTGGCTGCCTGTGAGGACAGGGAAGAGTGTCCCTATCTTTACACTCAGGAATCTACATCCAGCCGGGTGAAAGCAAGATTTTCTTTTCCCTTCCCTTATCCTTCTGTAAATTAGACCAAAAATTGAAGAGGCGGGGCGCCAGCACAGAGAGAACCACCACCTAACCCAGCATGGTAAAGTCAATACTAAAATTAAGAATGTCTGGGTGATAGGGCAGGGAGGAGTAAATCCTCAGGAAAAAATGACTAATAGAAATGTCTAGGAAAGGCAGAGAAGTCAACACAGCCTCCCACAGCTCTACTAGACTTCTTTCCTAAACACATTTACTTTTCCAGTCATGGTGGGACCTGACAACACTGGCCACAGCTGGCATTTAATCTCCCATTTAAATTCCTCTCATCCTTTGAGGCCCAAAGCAAAAACCTCTATCTACTCTACTTTTCCCAACTCCCCAATCAGAATTGATGGTGCTTCCATAAGATTTATCAGTATTTATGCATCATTTGGGAGCTTTCACATATTTACATGTCTCTCTTGTACAATAATCTAACAGGCACTGAGTAAATGTTCACTGAATTGTATTAAATTGGTTTACAAAGAAAAACATTTTGTATAAATGAAGCACATGGAAATTGATGTTATTTTTATTAAAATAATATTTATACATGGTTTAAAAAGTCAAATTTCTCTACAAACCTGATAGTAAAAACATCAGTATGCATGCTTATTAGCTAATACCTTAACTCTACCTCACAACAATTTAAGCTTCCTTTTCCCTTAAAGGTTTGCCTTTAATTCTATGGTTTAAAAAATAATCTATTGACAACTTGCTGGGGAAGATGAGGATTTAGTTCTCTTACATGCTGCTTCCCTACCTCGTTCCCAAACACCCACATTTCCCCTTTCTCCTATTCTCTCAACAGGGTCAACCCTATGAAAACATTACAGCATCAAAAGCACATGATTATTATTTTGAGCTAAGCTACATAATGTACAATATTTACATCTTCCTTCTTTTAAGCTTGGTTCGTCCTGGAGTTAATAACTATCTAGTTCGTTCATTTGCTTAATTTATCGATGTATACCTCTCACTAATTCAGCCCCTGACTCCCTGAAAGCCATGAAAATTCCCTCTTGATACATCAAATACATCAAATACTCTCTCCATTTCAACTTTTTCAAGTCAGTCCACCTGCTCGCTAGGCCAGTTGAAAAGCTGACCTACAAATTCCCTTCACCATCAGCCCGAGATCCCTTCTTTTCCTTAAATGATGTCTCCACTTGCTTTATTCCCTTGTATTAACAGAACACGTTTTCCAGGAGTTCCCTAGAAAAGGGGCAGAGGTGGGTTTTTTTTAGGGACTTCCATGTCTGAAAGTTTTTTCTCTCATCTTACATTTGATTGGTCTGACAGATAGATAAATCTAGGTCATAGGAATGGAGGGCATGCCCCACTGCTTTGTAGTTTTCAGTGTCACCTTTGAGCAGTCAGACACTATAAATCCTATTCCTTTGTATGTATTTATCCCCCTTTGTAAGCTTTCAGGATCTTCACTTTACCTCCTGCATTTTGAAATATCACAGTTCTCAGCACCCAGTGGGCTCTTGCAATCTGAAATCAAGTCTTTCAATTATTGGAATTTTTCTCACATTCTTTCTTGGATGATTTCCCACACTGTTTTCTCTGTTCCTTTTTCTGTACACACCTCTCTAGCCTCCTTGTACTCAGAAGAAACAGATTTCTCAGTCTCTTGTGGAGGCTGGAACATGTGAAAGTCCTTATAGGAGGAAAGAGTGTTCATTTTCCTGATGGTTGAATAAGACTGACACTCGAACAACCATCTTGGTATGATGAGGGCCACACCCTAGGGATGGCAGACAGAGAGCTTCACAGAGCCTGGATTTTTGAAGCTTTTATGGAACTGCTATTCCAGTCCTGGATTACTGATCAGATTTTTATGTGCAATAATAAAATTTTATCTGTTTAAGTCATTGCTAATTTGAGGTTTCCATTACATGCAGACAAACCCCAAACTGATACTCTTTCCCCAGACTGAAGCTCGGAGAGCGACTTGACCAAGATTAGAGTGAGAAGGAGGAGAGCTAACTCAGGTCTTACACCAAGATTGATACATACATACCTCACTTCCCTGTGCTTTTGCTTTATTGTGCTTCCCAGATACCACCAGCCTCCCCCTCCCAGACTGAAGGTTTGTGGCAATGCAGTGTTAAGCAAGTCTGCTGATACCATTTTTCCAATAGCATTTGCTCACTTTGTGTCTCTGTGTCCCATTTTGGTAATTCTTACAATATTTCAAACCTTTTCTTCCTTACTATATTTGTTAGGGTGATGTGTGATCAGTGATTACAAATTGCTGAATGCTCAGATGATGGTTAGCATTTTTATCAATGAAGTTTTTTTAAAAAATATTTTATTTATTTATTTGACAGAGAGAGAGATCACAAGTAGGCAGAGAGGCAGGCAGAGAGAGAGAGGGGGAAGCAGGCTCCCCGCTGAGCAGAGAGCCCCATGTGGGACTCGATCACAGGACCCTGAGATCATGACCTGAGCCGAAGGCAGTGGCTTAACCCACTGAACCACCCAGGTGCCCTGAAGTTTTCAAATTAATTACTTTTTAAGACATAATGTTACTGCACAATTAATAGACTACAGTAGTGTAAACACATTCAATTTGTTTACACAATAATTCCAAAAAAATTCATTTCACTTGCTTTATTACGCTATTTGTTTTGTTGCGGTGGCCTGGAACTGAACTGACAGTATCTCTGAGGTATGCCTGAACTTTCAACTGCAACTGGCTTTCTTTAAGTCATTACATTCTAGAACCAGATACACAGACATGTCATCATTTAAGAATTGGGTACAATTGCTATCCCAAGAAAAAAATAATAGAATTCAGGTGTCAGAGTTCTGATCACTCTCCCACTAGAGGTAAGAACAAAATTTGTTTTATGAATTTTACTGAGCCAAAAATCATGCAAAATATGGTTACAAAGGTTTTTCACCAAATTTGGATATAATGTTGGAAGTGACCTAATTTAAAATGTGGACTTTAAATAAATTAAAATAAAATGTAGACCTTAGTGTAGACATATAGCAAGTTACCCTAGAGAACACTGAAGACATGTACCAACATATTAAGATACTCCTTATAAGAGCTAAAAAAAAAAAAAAAAAAAAAGTGATTTCAAATACAAGTCCCAGTCCCAAGCTAAATGTCACTTACACACAGCAAAAGCCCAGTAAATATTTATTAAATGAATACCAATTGGTTCTTGATTCATTTGCTAAAAAATATTTCCCAGCTGTTCCTCAAACTACAGTAACCATTCCCACATCTTTGTTCCTGATGTTTATATAATTCATCTGTCACCTTTTCTTTTTATTTTTAAAGATTTTTTAAAAGATTTCATTTATTTATTTGAGAGACAGAGAGAGAGAGAGAAGTCAACTCTACACTTAGCACGGAGCTGGAGGTGGGGCTTGATCTCATGACCCTGAGATCATGACCTGAGCTGAAATGAAAAGTCCGACGTTTAACTAACTCAGCCACCCAGGCACCCCTATTTTTAAAAATTTATTTATTTAAGAGAGAGAGTGTGTGTGCAGCGGGGGCGGTGAGAGGGTGAGGGTAAGCAGACTCCCTGCTTAAAGAAGCCCAATGTAGGGCTTCATCTCCAGACCCTGAGATCATGACCTGAGCCAAAAATCAAGAATTGGATGCCTAACCAACTGAGCCACTTCACCCAGGAGCCCCAAGATTTTTTAAAATTAGAGCATAACAAGCAAGTAACTATATGAGTAACCTAGGCCTGACAATTAATATTATTTTTGCATTTTTTAGTTAGAATAAATAAAACATTGCAAATAAAGTGAGCCTCCATTGTTCCCCACTGCAACTGCTTCCCCATTTTTGACAACAGTTAGGATGCTTTCAAATTTAAGTGACAGAAAACTCAAGTCAACTGATTTAAATAAGAAGAATGGAGACTAGTTCCAAAATTGGCTAACTCAGGAACTTGAGGACTTTATCCGGGACTCAGGTTTTCCCATCTTTCTATCCTGCCATCCTTAGAAAGTTGGTTTAGACCCATTCATGGTTATAAAATAGTTGCTGCACATTCAGGTCTGATGGACTTGTCTCCCAGGCCATTGGTCACACATCATATATATATTATACATAAATTTTTCATTAAAGTACAACATACAGATAAGTTCAAAACCACTGAATTTTCACAGAATTAATGCTCCCATGAAACCAGTTCTGAGATCAAGAAAAAGAATATTATCAACATCCTAGCCATGTCTGTCTTAGTGCATAAAACAACTCCCAGCAACACCCCTTAAACTGGCCAGAATTGTGACAGATTTTATATCAGAACCAATCACTGGTGAGTGGGATGGGAATCCCATGGTTGGCAAAAAGCCAGTCGTGGCTTAGTCTCTGGTGTCCACCTTTCATAGAGCAAATGAAGAGAGAGTAACAAAATTGAGCTTTGCTCATAAACAAGAAGCCAACAATGGCTGTGGGTAGACAAGCAACTGCGTCTGCCACAGCATCTCCTACATGTCACTAGCTATATAAATTTGGCCAACACCTGTGTATATCACTTTTTTTAAAAAATATTTTTATTTATTTATTTATTTGACAGAGATCATAAGTAGGCAGAGAGGCAGGCAGAGAGACAGAGGAGGAAGCATGCTCCCTGCTGAGCGGAGAGCCCGATTCGGGGCTCGATCCCAAGACCCCGAGACCATGACCTGAGCTGAAGGCAGAGGCTTTAACCCACTGAACCACCCAGGCACCCCTGTATATCACTTTTTACACTTTCAAAATTCAATGTCTATATAAGTAATAATGAGCCATGCATATCATTCTGCAACTTTTCCCCCTCAATATTGTTTTTGGAGAACTATTTTTCCCAATATCTATATATATACCTAATGCATTCCTTTGAAGTCCTAATTAGCATTCCATCTTAGATATATTCCAAATTTGATTTCTCCCCTCTGTTACTGATGAGCGATGTAGGCGGTTTTAATTTAATTAACTATTTACTCATTAGTACAAATAATGATAAATTTATTATATTATTATCTTTATATGCCTTCCTATGAGCGAGTTTCTCTAGTATGTATGTACCGTCTCTAAGTATATTCCCATATTACTCGACACTGCCAAAACGTTGCTGCTGTTGACGCTAAGGAACAATGTGTAGCCTTGGAAGTAAACTTCTTGACCTACCCGTGACTCAGTGTACACATCAATATAAGGGAGGTAATAACAGCATTCATCTCATACTGCTTTTGTGATGGCTGTGACAAATGCTGTAAGATACATACAATAGCAGTACCTGAAACACAGCAAAAGTTACCATAATTTTCTGAGTGATTACTATTGTCTATTGTTCTTATCAATCTTTATATTCCTACAATAACGTATAGGGCCTATTCATATTTGCTGTGGGTTTTTACTGTGTTCACTCAGCTAAGCTGGAACTGTTTCCCAGAATACCAATGCCCGTATGGATCCAGGCTAGAGCTGAACAAAGGGAAAATCTGCAAGCAGTTTGGAAGATAGAAGTGAAGCAGTGGCCATTACACTCTGAGGTTAGCAGTGGTCAGACACAGAAAGAGGCAGACACAAGGCTGCCCACAGAGTCCACAGGAACAGTCCATGCTCCTGTTCTGCATCTAGCTTTTGTTCCCAACTGCTGGCCTTGCTGACAAATCGTGACTCCAAGCCCACTACCAGATGCAGTGGCGACCGTCTTCCACAGATGTCTCCACCTGCTGTCCTTGGGGGTTCCACTGAGCAGCTGGACAGATCCTGCTTCTACTTCCTGGCCCAAGTAGCCCACCTGCACTGAACTTCTCAAGGGCCAGTCAGTGACTTTTCTCTAAACCTCCAACTCCCCCTTTTGGACTTTTTTTCAGCTTCTCTCACAATTGCGTACTATCTTAGTCCTAGAAATAAATCTCTTATACCACTCATTGATTCTGCCTTCTTGACTGAAATCTGACTGAAATCCTTTTACAATTTTTCAACCACGCTGTTTCTTTTTAACTATTGAACCAAAATGTTCTTTATATAGTCTAGATTGATTCCTTCCTTCCTTCCTTTCTTCCATTTGCTATCTTTGTGCTAAAGTTTTCACTCACCAATTTATAAATGGAAACTTTTTATTGAATCCTGATTTTCTGGGGTTCTCCAATAATTTTCTGGACAAAAGCCTCAATCCGCCCCCTCCCCAATGTGAGTATCCCATTCATTTTTAGACAAACTAATTTCTTTATAAGTGCTGTTCAATCTTCCTAGGGTTACAGTAATGTATATGATCTTCTTTTAAAATTAAAAAATTTAATATTAATTTTAATTCCAGCATAATTACTATACAGTGTTAGTTTTAGGTGTAAAATATGATTCTACAATTCTGTACATCACTCAGTGCTCATCACCTTAAGTGTACTCCTTAATCTCCACCACCTATTTCACCCATCCCCGGACCTTACAATCTCCTTCTTAACATCAAATAACTTCCACTAATCCCTGTTTGCCTACTGATTGTTATGGTTTTCTCACTATTTCCATTTTAAACCTAATCCATGTAATATATTTCTGGCATTGTCATTTGCAAAAACTTTTGGTTAACCATCACGAGACCAAACTTTTCTATTTGGTTATTGGCAGATAGTATCTGATAACAGCATATGGGAGAAAATAGATTTATGATACACTGTTAAGAGACTATTTAAAATTCAAAAACAATTTTAAAGGAAAATATTCCAAACAGAGCTATAACAAATCAGAGCAGTGTAAGACACAGTTACACCAAGCATGTATGTATGTACATGCATTTATTTGGATCTTTTATGCACTTTATCATTTTTATGTGTACTGCTTTTATTGATAAAGATCTTTCAACTTTTTACTAAATATATTACTAGGTAATTATATTGTGTTCATTTTCTATTTGGTTATTACTGGTGTATAGAAGCTACTTGATTTTCATTTTGATCTTACACGCAACAAATGTGCTAGGTTTTCTAATTCTAATAGTTTGCAGATTTGCTCACATTTTCTATGTAACATTCATATCTGCAGAAGACAATTTTGTGCCTTTATTTCAAATACTTGTACCTCATCTCTTTTCTCCACACAATTAGACAGATCAAGACCTCAGGCACAATGTTCTATTATAAAGATAATAACTGGCATCTTTATCGGCTTTCTGACTTTAATGGGAATAACAGTCTCACCATTATGCCTAGAGCTTGCTATAGATTTGACCACCATTCTTTAGCATTTTGAGAACATTCTTTTCTGTTTCTAGTTTACCAAGAGTTTTAAAGATTTTTATTTATTTATTTATTTGACAGAGAGATCACAAGTATGCAGAGAAGCAGGCAGAAAGAGAGAGGAGGAAGCAGGCTCCCCGCTGAGCAGAGCGCCCGGCGTGGGCCTCGATCCCAGGACCCTGGGATCATGACCTGAGCCGAAGGCAGAGGCTCAACTCACTGAGCTACCCAGGCACCCTACCAAGTTTTAATAACTCCTAGTACAATTTGAGAACATTTGAGAATTTTACCATCATGTACCACATTTGTTTTACATATATGGACTCATTTACTCCATACAGATAACCCTTGAAGTGGGTGCTATTATTATCATCTCCATCCTACAGACAATAAAGCATAGGGAAATCATGTAATGCGTCTAAGGTCACATGATTTAATCATTTTGATTACTACTTAAAAAATACAACAAATTTGGGGCACTTGGTTGGCTCAGTGGGTTAAGCCTCTGCCTTCAGCTCAGGTCATGATCTCAGGGTCCTGGGATCGAGCCCCGTGTCAGGCTCTCTGCTTAGCGGGGAGCCTGCTTCCCCCTCACTCTCTGCCTGCCTCTCTACCTACTTCTGATCTCTCTCTGTCAAATAAGTAAATAAAATCTTTAAAAAAAATTAAAAAAAAAAAACAAATTTATTAGCTTAAACCAACACCATTTATTCATAGTTTCTGGAGGTCAGAAGACCAGGTGCATGAGGTCTCTACTCAAGGTCTAACAAGTCTGAAATCAAGATGCTGGCCAGTCTGGGGAAGAAATTATAAAGAGCAGATACCAGGACAGTGGAAATCTTGAGTTGTTTCAATTTCTCTCTGCCACATATAATAAATAAGAATCTGAATGCAAACTCATGCCACCTAGTTCCACAGCTATGCTCCTAATCAAAACCTATACTACTTTTCTAAGTATGTATTAAATTTACTGAATGCTTCTTCTGCATTTATTGAAATAACCAAATGATATTTGTTAATCTGTTAATGAGTGAATCATGTGGAAGGCTTTTTAAATGTTGAGCCCCTGATTTCTGAATTGCTAGATTCAGCTTATACACATTTTATTTTGTTTTTGTACTTATGTTCATAATTGAGTTTATCAGTTTTGTTTTTCATATTGTCCTGATTAGGTTCTTATATCAAATTCAGATTAAGTTTATTAAATGTCTTTGAGGCAAAAGCTTGCTTCATTGCTTGCCCTATCTTTAAGTTCTTGCTTTCCCTCAGTTTTTAGTCTAAGCATTTTTTTTTATAAGCTGTACACTCAATATGGGGCTTGAACTCATGACCCAGAGATCAAGAGCTGCATGCTGTAGCCACACGTGCTACTAACTGAGCCAGACAGTGCCCCAGGCCTAAGTATTCTTTATTTCTTTGTTAACTAATAAATACATTAAAAAAAATTTTTTTTTAACCCTACATTTTCAGTAATGGTCTAGACATCTATTCTACCATGCTCTGGAAACAAAATATTTTTTTTTTTTAAGATTTTATTTATTTATCTGAGAGAGAAAGAGAATGAGCAGAGGAAAGGGACAGAGGCAGAGGGAGAAGCAGATTCCCTGCTGAGCAGGGAGCCTGATGTGGGGCTGGGTCCCAGGAGCCTGGGATCATGAACTGAGCCAAAGGCAGACACTTAACTGACTGAGACACCCAGGCACCCTCCAAACAAAATCTTTTTCCATTTTCCAATTTCTTTTTGAATCAATATTATTACATTTCTTTAAAAATCTATCCTACCTAACCTTTAAAAGTTGTTCAAAGTATGTTATGATTTTTCAATCTTTACTGTATCTGCCTTTTTTTTTGTCATAAGTCTTCTCTCTGTACTTTTGTTCTTAACCATTTAAAAAGTAGTATTTCTTCCTTGCCATTCCTTCTAATCTCTACTCCTAGAATTCCTATCAGATGTATGTTGACACCTTAATCATCCTCTATGTTGTAAGTTGTTTCATATTATTTCTGTCTTTCTGTGCTGCATTCTGCACTACATTTTCATTCCTATTTCATTATTCACAAATTCTCTCAAGTGTGTCCAGTCTACTATTTATGAGATCTTTTGTTTTGTTTTTAAGAAAGAGATTTTTCCTTTTTAATATGACTTTCTAAAAAAATCTACTTTTTTTGAGCCACAGTTGCCTATTTCTGTTTCATAAGCCCCCATTCTTATTTTATGGATGCTATTTCCTCCTTTATCTTTGAAAATCCTGAATATATTCAAAAGCTTCTCCCATCCCCCTCAAAGGTGTGCATTCTATTTTTCTGGCTTCTTTTCCTCCTGAGTCCTTGAATTTCCCCTCTGGATTTTCTATTCCCAGGCTATTTTGGAAAATATTAGAATGGGAAAAGAGTCAACGGAAGAAGCCCTAAACAATTTAACCTTCAGTAAGTATACTCTTCCTAGATGGATAGTAGATTGGGTGGTCCTTAAGAATATTTATGGTGAACCTTATTTTTAATATTTTCTAGGAGTTAAAATGTTTGGAACACAATAGAGAAAAGAGGATACTTTACTCAAAAGATATTTGGTGCACATAGTGATTCTAGGAATCCTTGTTTTTAAAAAATATTATTTGATATTGCTCTATGTCTATACATGTGTACACTCAGGCATGCCCATGTGTGAAACTTGTGACAATAAATCATGGTATTTCTAAATTAATATTTGTAACTTTTTATTTAATTAGCTAAGGCTTGAACAGATAAACACTATTTAATGTCCCTCTGAATGAATCTTATCAAACAAATAGGTCCCTGATGCTAGCATGTTTTTGCTTAGAATAAACACTGGGTCATTTAAGCATGTTATTTTCACCTGAAAAGCCAAAAAACTAAAAGAGATATCCTGAGCAAAGTCATTTTTAAGTTAGTCCCAAAACTATAAAGTACTTTCCAGTCAATAATCAGTCCTTTACTTTTTTTTT
>ML108750.1:0-23302 GCA_003697995.1 Taxidea taxus jeffersonii | reverse complement strand
GATGTGGGGGCTCAATCCCAGGACCCTGAGATCATGACCTGAGCTGAAGGCAGAGGCTTAACCCACTGAGCCACCGAGGCATCCCCTAATTATTTATTTTAAGGAGAAAAAAGGATTGTTACAATTGTTGATGTTGGTCATACCATACTCCAAAGACTTAGAACACTGTCTGCCACACACTACACACTAAACATTTGATGAATAAATAGGTGAGTAGGTTCATTTGTACATTTACAATTCTGATACCATAAGGCTTCATTTTGAATTTTCACTTAATAGTACAAAACTGCATTAAGTGTTTATTCCAAATTGCATACTAAAAAGACATGTAGGCTCCTCCCAAATGACACAAAATGGGAAGGGGAACGTCTTACAATTAAATGTGACCAACCTGTAATCTCTTAGAATGGAATACTACCTATCATTTCCCCTGAAAATCAGAGGGAAAATAACAGGCTATTTACTACACTGCTTTTCAACCAACTAAAGAATCTCCCATTTTATGATTTAAGCAGAGACCACAATTAATACAGAAACCAGAAAATAATAAAATAAATTCTGTCTCTTGTGCAGAACAATATTTAGCAAGTTCAATATTAGGAGCCTGCTTCAAAAAAGTTTTTCCTCTAGTAAGTAATTTTTTAAAGCCAGAATGACAAAATTATGCTACCACACACTCAAAAACAAATATTTCCTGTATGGAATATCTTACAACATAAGTTGTCTCAATAAATTCATGCGTCATCTACACACTTAAAAGAGTTTTAATACAGGTGTCAATCAAACTCCAAGAGACCTGCCACTTCTCATTAGCTTACCAACCTTATATTTATACAAATTAAAATAATAAAATGCTTCAGTTGCTTATTGGTGTGTTTAATTAACTTAGAGCAGTAAATTTCTATAACTTACTACAGTTAACACTTCTAGGATTTCATCACTACACTCTATACACCATGAACCTGGGAGCCATCATTTACATTAATGAGAGTAACTAACAAGCAGCATGGGAAAAATTAATTCTTTTCTAAGTCTTTTAAAAAGGTTTCCAATAATATAAATGAGTAGCACTCAAAATTCTAGGCATTATTAACATCAATATTTGCTCTAAAAGAAATAGGGAGAACTACTGCTGTAAATTTAAAACCAATCAAGAACTGGTATATAGAACTGATATGAATTATGAGAAAAAGTAACCACCCACATCAACCAGTGTTAGTAATGAGAAAGAAGAAGAAGCTGCGTGTGAAGAAACATGAGTTCCAGGCTTAAAGGAAGTAGTTGTAAAAGAAAAGGATGTTTTATAGTAATAGAGATTCTGAAAGGAACAGTACAAAAGGATAGACACACTTTAAGAAAATTAAATGCTAGCTATATAATTGTGAATAATTTTAATACAGAACAGAGGTAATCAAGAGATAATATACTTAATTGTCTAGCATAAGAGAGATACAATAAACATTTATAGACCACATACATATAAAAACTACTCAGGAATCTAGCATACAACCAAGAGTGAGGTTGTTGGGAAAGGTTTGTACAGATGGAGCTCTATTATCCCATTAACCTCTGAAATAGATAAACTAACTGAAATGTTCACAAAGGATGAGAGCTCCTTTTCCTCTAAATGTTCACCAAATTAGGTACTAAAACAGACATTCTATTTTTGCCAGGTTGCATCTCTCCTGGTGTGAATTTGAATTTTCCTGAGCTGAGTATCTTTTCTTATGTTATTGGACATTTAGGGCTTGTTCTTCTAGAATAGCTTCTTCACATACTAGATCCATATTCCTGTTGGGCTGATTGCTTCTTTTCTTATTGACAGTATAAAGGTTTTACTTACATATTCTAATACTGACCCTTGGTTAATCTACGTGCTAAAGAATACTTTCCGCTATGTAGCTTGCCTTTTCATTTTTGCATATGTCTTCTTTTGTTTTAAACAAGTTTTTTTTAATGAAAAAAATTTATGAATTTCTCATAATATGGTCTGTGTGTTTCTGTGATTTCACAGATCCTTTCCAAATTGAAAACTAAGGACTTGACAAGTTTTTCATTTCTACTGGAATGAAGTAAGATCAAAAAGTTCAAGTAGATGGGAAAAGAAATCAATGCTGTGACGACTGCGTACATTTATTCAGGGAACAAGTATTTACTGAATGACCATATGCAATGGTAATGTTATATGAATTCTTTTACTCCTCACATTTCTCTAAAGCCATTATCTTCATTTTCAGATGAGTACACTAAGGACAGTGAGAGTGAAATAAACTGATTCAAGGTGTGTTTAATGCCAAAGTTCTTTCAAAAGACTGAAATGGAAAGGCCATGATTTCTCCTTTCCTAACTTTAGAATACACAGTTTTTATTATTTAAATAGCAATATGGTTTATCTCTATTAATACATACAAAAGTGAATGTATATTTATGTCAAATTAGCCACATATTTATCATAACCAGTCTGTGATCCAAAATACTTTATAAAGGTATATTATTATGCCTTGAATTAATGTATATTGATATTAACCACATATAGCTAATCAACTTTTTGAGAGTCATTTTTATTTTTACATAGACTGAAGACTAAAATATAAACTTTTACTTCTTTTATCTATGCCTAAAGAAAACTGCTAAGCAACTTCAAGTGAAGTCACTTACAAGGCTAGGTGAAGGCACTGGAAGCTTTGGTCAATGGACAGATGTAATACCTTATTGGTGTCAGTGTATGTGTTCATCTGCTGCATCTAGCCTCAGCTGGAACATCTCCTAATCTTCTACACTCAGAAGCTCTGATGTTTAGGGGCCATCTCATGCATGCCTATGCTGGCCACCCCCAACTCAACCCCATTCTGATCTCCAATGTGGCCCTTATCACGCTATACATGACTGTCTTGCTCACTTACTGTCCATCACTGATGCCACTTCAGCAGTGAATGATTTTACCTAAGCTGGCATCTTGAGCAGTAGCCTGGAGTAGTTCTCAATACACGGTTTGACTGTTGTAAGCCTTTTATGATTTAACTCTTTGTGAATTAATGTATGAGTTAACTCTCATATCAATTTTTCCATTTCAAGGAATTAGAGAAGAAAAACACTATGAAAATGAATTAATCATTTAATTTGATTTAGAAGTTATGTTTGGTGATCTTATTGATTATAAAGAGGTATAAAAATATGGCAGCAAATAGAACTCTGGTTAAAAGAATGACATAAATTTGTTTTCTAATGATTGTATTATCCAGGGCATAAATGTTATCCTTAGAAAATTGTCTAAAGAGGTATACCTGGGTGGCTCAGTGGGTTGTCTCTGACTCTTGGTTTTGACTCAGGTCATCATCTCAGGGCCTTGAGGTGGAGTCCCGCATCAGGCTTCCTGCTCAGCATGGAGTCTGCTTCTCCACACCACACCACACCCCCCCCCCGCACCCTCCCCCCCACTCTGCACCTCTCCCTCCTCGTGCCCAGTATCTCTCTCTCTCTCTCTCTCTCAAATAAACAAATAAAGCTTAAAAAAAAAAAAGAAAGAAAATTGTCTGAAGAACTATTATCATATGATGTTTTGGGAAGTTAAAATAAGTTCACATGTACCTAAAAATAATTTTCTTATTCTTTCCATGCATTTGTTTCTTCAGAAAAACAAGAGTCCACAAATCACCTACTCCAAACTCTCTGGCTTGATACAGTTATCCCCATATCTCTCATTTGCCTACCAAAAGAATCTAACATGTAATAACTAAAGAACACTGTTACTTTCAATGTAACACCAACAAAATAAAGTCTCATTTATTAGAGTAAATGATTCATTCCTATCAGAACCCAAAGCATCTATGCTGTCATATGATACATATTGACAGACTCCAAAAAGCCAATCCCTGGGCTACCTGGAGCTCCCTGATGCTCTCTTGAGAAAGACTGATTTTGCATATTTTTGTAATGTTATGATCTTTACCCCATGACATCATGACATAGTCCATTATTAACTAAATATATTACCTTCCTCCACCAATCCTGCCAAGCATTACACTGAACCTCTATTCTGATTTGGGTACACTGCAAACCAGAAAAGCACTAAGTTCAAGTTGGGGTCACATGTTAGAGTCATCTGGTTTTCTTTTTTATCCCGCTGTCCCATTATATTACTGTATTTTAATTTAGTTGGTTGCAGAAAGCTGAGATGACAATAATACTAGAGAAGACTTCCTCATCCAGATAATAACATCAGCACTATAAAAGCACACTTCATTAAAAACAACACACACAACAATAAGCTTCCAAGTGTCAGCAATGAAATAGCTGCACAATTACTTTGGACTCATTTCCCACATTTCCCTTCTCTCAATGGAATGCCTAATCTTCACAAGGTGTTCATTTCCTGTCTCACCCAGCAACCACCTTCTGCATTTTTATTTTGTTGATTGCTCCTGCTTAAATTTCCATAGGGATTCTTCATTTTAAAACATGCTTTTTGCTCTCACTCCTGAACACAACCCCATCAGCACTGCTGCCTGTGCCTTGGATTACAACAGGCACTGAAGTTAATAGCTTGCCATGGTCCTAAGGGACCATATGAAATAATGATTGTCCTGGCCAGAACATCTAGAGTTAAAAACTATGGGCCTACAGTGTGGAGTGTCAGATTACCTAATAGCATTTGCAAAAACTGAACATCCCTTTTGCTCTCCTAATTCAATTCAAGAAATATTTATTGAGTGTCTACACAATACAAGGCTCTCTGCAAGGCAATGGGGTAAGTTTGATGCCAAGTAAGATGCACTGAAAATATTCTGGATAAGAAGAGGACAGAAAGGGGCGCCTGGCTGGCTCAGTGGGTTAAGCCATTGCCTTCGGCTCAGGTCATGATCTCAGGGTCCTGGGATTGAGCCCTGCATCGAGCCCCACATCAGGCTCTCTGCTCGGCAGGGAACCTGCTTCCTCCTCTCTCTCTGCCTGCCTCTCTGACTACTTGTGATTCCTCTCTCTCTCTCTCTCTCTCTCTCTGTCAAATAAATAAATAAAATCTTTTTAAAAAAAGAGGACAGACAACTCTAGCACATGACTTGTATCACTGGATTGTTGTTAAATGAAAAGAGTATACATAAACTTACTTCATTCTGAGATACTACTCAGAGAACTGCTCATAGGATTAAGGAAGGCTATGAGAGCACACCAAACGATGGGAAATCAAGAAAGAGTTGATGAGAAAAGTTTTACATAAAAAGAGAAGGGTTTTATGTACAACAATTCCAGGCATTCCAGATAAGCAGAATGGCACAAAGAGTATCAAGGTGAAAAATAATGTAATATATCTGGAAACCAACAGTTAGACTGAGGCACTGGTTATGAACTTGGAGGGAACTGGGATAAGACCAAAAAAGTAAGTAGCAGGCCAGGCTGGCAACCAATTTCTTTGAACATGCTCTATTTTCCCTCAGCAATCACCTAAACTGATAACTTCTTTTATTTATGTGTATATATATATAGATAGATAGATAGATATCTAAATAAATAAATAAACATATATATATATCCCCCCACCCCGCCAGTGTTCCAAACTGATACCTTCTAAGATAAAGACACTTGCTTGACTCATTAGTGGATAATTGGCACTAACCTCCCTTCAGAGTTGAAGTCAAAGAGCCAAGTCTTCAGACCTGGAAGTTTTTCCCCTGCACTCCAGGAAACCTCAATTGTCCTTTGCATTTTCACCACTGAAAAAAATGATGTACCTCGTGGCATTGTTATAAAAGAAAACCTAATGCTATGCCATTGGGTTGCATTTTGGATTTTCCTTAACGTTACCTTATGCCCACCTTTCCTTGTAGCATCTACATTTAATAAAAAAGTTACATGGCTGCCTGGAATTCCTGTTGCAAAGCTCAATGTGTACATAAAAGTAGCGGCAGATTTTACTGAGCATCTTCTGCGTGCCAAGCACTATGCTTCTTCATTTACTGCTCATAATAACCTAGTGGCATAGATATTGTATCAGGCTAACCAAGACTCAGAGAGGACATTTCCAAAGCGGCTCAGTGATAAGACGTGAAGCCCATGTAATTCCAAAGCTTTAAATAATTGGAAATAAAAAAACAAAAACAAACCCTACCAAATTTAAATCAGTTGAGGCAAGAGAGAGAAGGAAAGGCATCTTACACTGCACCTTTTAGAGGCAAAACAAATGTCAAGTGAGCCAACTGTTAATGGGATTTAAATAATTAACATTTTCCTGGGTGGCTCAGAGGGTTAAAGCTGCTGCCCTCGGCTCGGGTCATGATCCCAGGGTCCTGGCTGGGATCGAGCCCTGCGTCGGGCTCTCTGCTCTGCAGACAGCCTGCTTCCTCCTCTCTCTCTCTGCCTCTCTGCCTACTTGTGATCTCTGTCTATCAAATAAATAAATAAAATCTTAAAAAAAAAATTAACATTTTCCATGAGAAATTAACAGCATGACTTAACATATAAGAATTCACATCATGGCATTTTCATCAAAGAGATTTCCCTAAATCAGGAAAAGCAGTATTTCAGTCTCATATACAGTCCCTTCTTGATAAACACACTACTTCCATCTCCCAAGTGTTTGCTTCACAGTATTACATTTAGCATATGATCTTCTGGGCTTGCCTTCCTCAGTGAATGCTTAGTTAATTTGTTACATGACCTTGCTTCATCTCTCAACCTGTTTCTCTATGTGTGAACTGAAGAGTTCAATCATATGACCCTAATAATACTCTGGTTCTAAAACACAATAAATCTGTAATTCTGCATAGACATAAACATTTTTTTTTCCATCTTCATTTCTATTCATTCCATGGTGTTCCCTTAGGTAGTTATAATGGAGCTAGACTACAGACATTTGGGAAAGTTTTCACACTAACAGAGATTTTTATTCCTGGGTCATATTCCTGTAACCAAGTAGAAAATCTGAAAGAATAGTTTCATTCATTTCAGTAATATTAGTCACCTTGAAAAACATTTGTTTGATTATACTTTTAAGTTATACATCAAGGAAAAAATTTAAAAACAAAAAACAAAAAACACCAAAGCATGTGGTCTACCCAATTGCCTGAAGTCATCACATTCATTGTTCAATTTAAAGGTCTGAGATCCAGGGTACTGAGTGTTCTAAATGCCAGCATCTGAGCAACAACCTATAATAAAATGAAGATGAAAGGTTATAAAGAATGTTCTAATTTATAGGATAAACAGTAGAAGAGTTGAAAATTAAAGCCACAGCACTGAAGCCTAAGCGTGATGTAAAAATCTCTACTTCTGGAAGGAGGCCATCAGATTTAATTGGATGCTATGAAAGCAAACAGATGCTAATTTAGTGAAACCAGCAACCCATTTCTGAACGGTTTGTTAAGACAGCTTGATTAACAAATAGAAGCTGAGGAGTCTTATAGGAAGGAGCCTATAATTCTTAATATAAGATGTGTCAGCAGGTGGTTAAGTATGTCTGAAGCAGGTAATAATAAAAATGAAGAGTCAGAAGTACAGCAGTCTGAAAACATTTATGTTTTTAATATAAGTTTTATACCAACGAAAACCCAGGTGCTGGTCACTACTCCTATAGAGAATTTCCTTCTTTGCAAGCAACGTTCATGTTATCCTAACTGCTTCAAGGAGATACCATTAGAAAAATTCTCATTCATTTATTCAACAAGTCAGTGTTGCCAGGCCAAAAAGTAGGCTGAAGGAATACAGCAATAGGGAATTGCTCAACTCATGGCCATTCTGAAAATTCCCATTTCCTCCTTCCTGGCAAAATGCAATCTAGTTATGCTGAAAGGGGAGCTCCATAAACATCCAGACATGCCCCGGTGGTGCAAGCAAAAGAAAAGACTCTAGTCACAGGACTGGAACCTGTCTGGCCAGTCCTTATATGTAGGTATATGTGACTGCCTTATGCATTCAGTCACAGAAAAGGTGTTAGATCATTCACACAGACCATTCCTTCTCTCATGAGCATCAGAACCACATGCAATGGCTATGATCTGGGTCCCAATATTAGCTGTTTTTGAACACATCATACTTTCTTTATATACTCTAAACTTCTGTCTCCATAAGAAATCAGAATCAGCCAGGTAAAAAAGGCATCTCCTAGGGTTCAGTCAGGATCTTCCGTAGGAATAAACATAAGAACAAAACAATGTAGAAAATGGGAAAAGCAGCATTTACATGTCTCTAGGTTCCACTGATTCCATTATAGAAAAACAGCTAAGCATCTTTTAGCAATTTGGATTTGTAAAAGCCTCGTCATGGACAGGTCAGGAAGTTTCAAGAGTGCCTGCCAATTACGCCACTCCTTCTGAGAGTAAAACGACCAACTTAAGGTGTTGTTTGAGGGCTTGAAAAAGCCATATGCTCTGACCAGCTACGTCCTAGCTCAATGATTGTTTCAGTAATCCATCCGGAATGTATCACCTAGCAGACAGTCAAGTAGCGCAATAACAATGACTAATATATTTCGTTTCAAAAATCACTTTAAAACCTACTTTTCAGTCCTCAGTGAAAGAAGACATAAAGGGTAAAAGAACACTGTGGCTGGACTCTGGTTACATTCCTTCGTGTTTTGTGGTCTGAGCCTCAAAATGAGTGCAGCACAGATTTCAGAGTTTCCCTTTACAGTGTGCAGGTGCACGAGTGATGGTTTAGGCAAGGCATCGGTCCAAACCTGTGTTTCAAACAGGCCAGACAAAGGAAAGAACTAGTCTCCACCCATGCGCACAGCGAAACTGGCCGAATAGGACTCTGAACTCCACTGTTCATGTGCCAACAGCCAGATGAAGCAGGTAATCAGAGAGGGCAGAGGTTGAGGATTCCTAGGCCCATTACAAGTGTAACGCATCCGATGAGTCATTCAATTCCATCTCCCATGAAGACCTGATTCCGTCTAATAACCTGGAAAGGCTTTCATCAACACTGACAAACTCAGGAGAAAAGAAAACCAGGTCTCTGCTCTTTCAGTGATCCAGGCTAAGAATAACTGAGAGACTAATTCAATCAACAAGCATAATCAATAAATTAACATTTTATATCTACATGTACATCAATGTCGTTCCAAAAAGGATATGAAGTGCTTTACTAAATTGCACAGAGCCACCTAAAATATTTGGTAGTTTATAAAATCTGAGACAGCATCAATTGTGAACTGCAGCATTCATTTATGTACCACTAACAAAAAAAAAAACAAAACCATGCATTCATAATATGGCATGCCATTAATTGAAAGATGCACCTCATTTTTAGCAATATCAAAATGTCAAAAATATTTATATTAGAATCAATAAAATACAATATATGTTTCAGTAAAGGGGGAAGATAGCAGTAAAATGCAAAAATTAGTTTACAAAAATGCAATTCCTGTGTTTCTGGTGGCTGCCAAAGAAACACCTAAATCTAGCTGGCCTTCCCAAACTAGTTAGGAAAATAAATGAATTGATAAATTATTGCTATACTCACACTGGAGCATACTATTGGGAGCTGCCCACATCTTAAGCTGCTCCTTCATAAATTAAACCGTGTAGCTGATCTGGAGAGAGAGTATCATTTCGAGGGACAGCTTTCCTTCAAGCTCTCCAACTGCTTTTCCTACATAACTAATATTTTAAGTCAGATGACCATGTATAATAAGTCAGATCACCAGGTACAAATCTGATAAACCTAGAGTTTTTTAATTTGTTTAATATGGAAGCTAGGGAATGTTGGGAGGATGACCATTCTCAAAACTACAAGGTGATCTTATGTGGTCATGCTTAATTAAAATCATGGGTCCCTTCATCCCTTATAAGTAATGTTTTCCTTCATTAAACAAACAAATCTAATGATGGTAGCAAAAAATAGGGGAGGAGGTAGATCTAAGGACTTGTCCCTCCAGAGAAACATTTTTTTTTAAAAAGCAAAAGCTGTTAGAATCAGGGGTGCCTGGGTGGCTCAGTGAGTTAAAGCCTCTGCCTTTGGCTCAGGTCATGATCCCAGGGTCCTGGAATCAAGCCCCACATCGGGCTCTCTGCTCAGCAGGGAGCCTGCTTCCTCCTCTCTCTCTGCCTGCTTCTCTGTCTACTTGTGATCTCCATCTGTCAAATAAATAAATAAAATCTTTAAAAAAAAAAAAACCTGTTAGAATCAACTTTACTAAAACTCTGGGAAAAGTCAAAAGTGTACAAACGACAGGCTGAACACTGAATCAAGAAAAAGGAAATTCAAAATCAAGAGGAAAAGTTCACAGAATTTCTACTCACACCATCTGTAACTCCCTCCCCAGCTCAGCAGTGATCTGGAAGAAACGAGTCTGCTATTGTGGGGCCTTGATCCCCAGTGCATAAGGGAGCCAAGCAGACTTTATTCTAAAAAGAATTTGTCCTAACTTGTCTAGGGGCTACTTGAAGTACTAGCAAGGCGCTTGCCTTGGCTTTGCCTAGTCAAAACTACTTACTCAGAAGTAAAAAGCAGGGGACATTGTTCGAGATATAAGGCAAAATCCGACAGTCTCCTTGTGTGGAAGATCAAGGCTGAGACATACAAAACACTGTCTAAAGCCTGGGAGGTAAATCTGCAGAGAGTTTCTTTGAAAAATCAGTGTTTTCAAAAGTGCCCATATATAACCGAGGAAGACAGAAGTTATCTACATGCCCAGAATAGGAGGCATACTCAGAAAAGACCTGAGAAGGCCCTAGGCTTTCACCTCTGGCTGATTGCTAGGCTTACTAAGAGCAAGAAGTGAAAGCTTCATGTTGAAATGAAAGGATACCAGATAAACTCAAAGCTGTACAAAGAAATAGAGATCTCCAGTAAAGGTAACTGCACAGGTAAATGAAAAAGACAGTATTATGGGCACACAGCTTATAAACATGTAATTTTTGACAATAACAACATAAAGGAGGGAGGACTGAGATATAGAGGCGCAGAGTTTTGTATACTATTAAAGCTAAGTTGTTATCAATTCAAACTTGACTGTTATAAATACAGGATATTAGCTGTAATCCCCAGAGTAACGAATAAGAAAATATCTTTAAAATATACTGAAAAGGAAATGGTATATCAAATTAGAAATGTGGACTGAATAAAAAAAGGTGGGGGGCAGTAATGGAAAAAATAAAGCACAAAAAGGTATAAGAAATACAGAAAACAAATAGTCCTTCCATACAAATAATTATATTAAATGTAAATAGATTAAACTCTCCAAACAAAAGGCAGAGATTTGGAGAATTGACAAAAAAACACAATCCAACTATATGCTCATTATAAGAGATTCATTTTATTTTTTTTAAGATTTTATTTATTTATTTGACAGAGATCACAAGTAGGTAGAGAGGCAGACAGAGAGAGAGGAGGGAGCAGGCCCCCCGCCTAGCAGAGAGCCCGACAAGGGGCTCGATCCCAGGACCCCGGGATCATGACCCGAGCCGAAGAGGCCCTAATCCACTGAGCCACCCAGGCACCCCAAGAGATTTATTTTAGATCAAATATACAAATACGTTCAAAGTGAAAAAGATGGAAAAGATGTTCCATGCATACAATAATCAAGGGAAAGTTGGTGTGGCTATACTAATAGCAGGCAAAACAATCTGTAAGTCAAAATTGTTACAAAAAGCAAAAAAGGTTGGGGCGCCTGGGTGGCTCAGTTGGTTAAGTGTCTGGCTTGGCTCAGGTGGTGATCCTGGTCTGGGAGTCCTGGGATGAAGAGCTCCAGGTAGGCTCTCTCCTCAGCAAGGAATTTGCTTGTCCCTCTCCTCTGCCCCTCCCTCCTGCTCATGCCTTCTCTCTTTCTCAAATAAACAGAATCTTAAAAAAAAAAAAAAGCAAAAAAGGTCAATGAAAGGGTCTATTCGTCCAGAAGAAATAACAACTAAAAACAGAAGCACCAAACAAAATAACCCCAAAATATATGACGCAAACATTAACAGAAATGAAAAAACAGTCTTACAATAATAGTTCAAGAGTATATTTAATACTACACTTTCAATAATGGATAAAATATCTAGAGAAAAGATCCATGAAGATATAGAGGACCTGACAATACTATAAAATCAACTAGACCTAACAGATATATATAGAATACTGCATCTAACAACAGTAGAAAACACAGTCCTCTCAAATGCATGTGGAACATTCTCTAGGATAGATCATATGTTAGGCCACAAAACAGTCATAAAAATGTCAAAATACTGAAATCATAAATTATTTTCTCCATCACAACAGAATGAAACTAGATATCAATAATGGAAAGAAAACTAGAAAATTCATCTGTATGAGAAAATTAAATTCTCTTAAACAACCAATGGGTCAATGAAGGGAATTAGAAAGTACTCTGAGATGAATGAAAATAAAAACATAACATACTAAATTAATAGGATGTGGGAATTTTTAGAATTAAACACTGACATTAAAAAAGAAAGATCTTGGGGTGCCTGGGTGGCTCAGTTGGTTGGGCACCTGACTCTTGCTTTCTGTTCATGATTTCAGGAGTGGTGGGATTGTGGGATTGAGCCCCATATCAGGCTTTGTCGTCAGCGTAGAGTCTGCTTATGCCTCTCCCTCCCTTTCCCCCTCCACACCTCTCCCCCAGCTCATGCCTGGGCACTCTCTCTCTCTCCCAAATCAATCAATCAATCAATCAATCAATCAATCAATATCTTCAAAAAAGGAAAGATCTTACGTCAGTGTAATCTAACTTTACATCTACAGAAGCAGGAAACAAAAGCCAAAGCTAGCAGAATAAGGGAAATAATAGGTTAGAGTGGAGATAAAATAGAGAATAAGAAAACAGTAGAGAGAATCAATGAATGACAGATGAGACTGAGAGCAGCTTATTAGTCACATATACTCATAGCCCGGGGGAGGAGGACACTAATGGAATGCAGGGTTACATGGGGTTACATACAGAAAGATTGTGAACAACCAGGGTCTGTGGTGACTTTTTTTGTATTAAAAGGAGGCCGTGCTGACCGGCCTTGTGGGAAGATGTGATTGGTTTCTTTCCACAATTCCCCAGCTGGCAAGGAACTGAAATTTGCCACTGAGGAATTAGAAGAAACTACACCTAGGTCCTTGGATAAGGAAGAGTCTTGTTTAGATAAGGGACCTTTATCCACAGGAGCAGCAAAGGGAGGGGATATTCCAGGCCTTCCAGGTTTCACCAGGCATCAAGGCAGCACACAATACATACCTTAGTTTTAGGCCTTAAACTCTAACAACCACCCAGAGAATGGGAAGAAAATACTTACAAATGATGTAATGATAAGTATCTAGTATCCAGAATACATAAAGAAGTCTTACTGTTCAACAATGAAAAAAAAAAAAAAAAAAAGAATGATCCAATTGAAAATCAGACAGAAGACTTGAACAGATATTTCTCCAAAGAAAATAAACAAATGGGGGCAAGGACATGAAAAGATACTTAACATCATTAGTCATTAAGGAAATACAAATGAAAATTACAATGATATACCACTTCACACCGGGAAATGTAAACTGGTGTGGCTGCTGTGGAAAACAATTTGGAGGTTCCTCAAAGAGTTAAACATAGAATTACCATATGACCCAGAAATTCTACTCCAAGATGTATATTCAAAAGAACTGGAAGTGGATACTCATATACGTGTACATGAATGCTCACAGCAGCCCTAGTCACAACTGCCAAAGGTGGGTATAAACCCAAATGTCTATCAACAGATAAATGGATGAACAAAATGTGGTATTACATTCAATGGAATATTATTTGGCCATAAATGTGAACAAAGTACTGATTCTGCTACAACATGGATACCCTCTGGAAACACAAGCTAAGTGAAAGAAACCTTAAACAAAAGGTCACATATTACATGATTCCATTCATATGGAATATCCAGAATAGATAAAACTACAGAGACAGAAAGCAGATGGGTCACTACCAGGGACTCGGGGAAGGGAGCACTGGGTGGGGGAAGAATAAGGAGTGACTGCTTAATGAGTACAGAGTTTTCTTTTGGGGTCATGAAGTGTTTTGGAACCAGACAGAGGTGGTAGTTGCACAACATTGCAAACATATTAAATACCACTGAATTGTACACTTTAAAAAAGTTAATCTTATGTGAATTTCACATCCATTTTTTAGAAAGAGAAAAGAAAACACATCAATGTCCCCTTCTGTAATACATATACGTTTCAGAATCTCTTTATGTTTCTGAAATTGAAAAAAATACTTCAGCTATCAACTAATCAGTGGATTTAAAAGGCACTGACTTGGGACACCTGGGTGGCTCAGTTGGTTGAGCAGCTGCCTTCGGCTCAGGTCATGATCCCAGCGTCCTGGGATCGAGTCCCACATCGGGCTCCTTGCTCAGCGGGGAGCCTGCTTCTCCCTCTGCCTCTGCCTGCCACTCTGTCTGCCTGTGCTTGCGCTCTCTAACAAATAAATAAATAAAATCTTAAAAAAAAAAAAATAAAAGGCACTGACTTAAACTAAACACGTGTTCCCTGCCCTCTATCTATAAGCCAAGGCTCACTGTCCTACCAGATACAGCACTAAATTCTTCCATTTGGTGCCTACCTTTCCTGCCTCTCTTCTTGCAGTTTCCTAAATACAGTGAAGGATATTTCATTTTTTCATTACTCTGAATACAATAGTCTCTCAATCTAGAACAGCAGTTCTCATCCCTGACTGCACATTAAAATCACTTCAGGAGCTTTAAAAAACAATAACAACAACAACAACAAAAAGCCTCACGCCTGGGCCCTGTTAACTGAATCAGAATTTCTGGGGAAGAAGCCAGGAATCTGGGGGTCAGGAGCTCATTTTTAAAGGCTCCCCAGATGACAATAATGCTCAGCCAGTGTTGAGAATAACTGACCTAGAATCATCTATATCCACTTCCCTTTAGCCAAGTAGTAGTGTTTTCTAAACCCCATCATCATATAACAGTTTTGGAAAGTTGTCCTTTTCTAGAAATGTAGCCAATTGCATTGAATTTCAAATTGATAGGCATAATGTTGTTCCTAAGATCTTGTCTTTTAATGTCTATGTATCTGTAGTGACATCTTCTTCCCCCCTTTACTTATACTACTTGTTTTGCCTATCTCCTCTTTCTAAGGGTTTATCCATTTTCCAGTTGTTTCAAAGACTAGAACTTTTTTTTTTAAATAAAGATTTTACTTATTTATATTCCAGAGAGAGAGGAAGAGAGCACACAAGCAGGGAAAGCGGCAGGCAGAGGGAGAAGCAGGATCTCTGCAAGCAAGGAGCTGACACAGGACTCGATCCCAGGACCCTTGGGATCATGACCTAAGCCAAAGGCAGACACTTAACCAACTGAGTCACCCAGGCGTCCCAAAGGCTAGATGTTTTTTTTTGCCTGTATTTTTTTTTCCATTGTTCAGTTGTCCATCTAATTTCTGTTCTTACCTTTCTAATTTTTTAGGGTTTAATGAACTCTTCTTTCTTCCTAATGCACACTTTTAAGGAAATAAATTTCCCTCTGGGCAGAGATTTAGCTGCATCTTACAAGCTTTTATATGCTATATTCTCTTATCATTTAGTTTAAAAACAATTTCAAACTTCCTTTACAGTTCCTTCTTTGGCCTATAGGTGTTACAGAAGTACATTGTTTAATATCAACATGTTTGGGGATTTTATTATTGATCTCTATTAAATTCCACCATGGTCAGTAAACATACTGTAAATTACTTCAATCTCTTAAAATTTACTGAGAACCAGCATAATCAATTTTGGTAAATGTCACATGAATACTTGAAAAAGAATGTACTTGTTGTTATATGCAACTAATGAACTGTTGAACACTACATCAAGACTGAATGATGTACTATATATATGTTTGGCTAACTGAACATTATAATAATAAAAAAAGAAAAGAAAAAGAATGTACATTCTATAGACATTGGTGCAATATTCTTTACCCATAACTCAAGTCTAGTTCATTGCACTGCACAAGTCTTTTAGATTCTGATTGTTTTATCTGCTTTTTCTAATAATTAGTAAAAAATTTTTCTTTTTTTTTTTTAAGATTTTATTTATTTATTTGACAGACAGAGATCACAAGTAGGCAGAGAGGCAGGCAAAGAGAGAGAGGGAAGCAGGCTCCCTGCTGAGCAGAGAGCCCGATGCAGGGCTCGATCCCAGGACCCTGAGATCATGACCTGAGCTGAAGGCAGAGGTTTTAACCCACTGAGCCACCCAGGCGTCCCAGTAAAAATAAATTTTAAGTCCTCTGCTAAGATTATGATTTCCTTGTAATTCTGTGAATTTCTGTCTATATGTTGGAAGGTATGCTTTTAGGTGTGTGTGTATGTATTCCTGACAGTATTGAAATAAAATAGCCCACTTTTTAAAATTGCATTAAACTTCATTTTGTCTGATATTAGTGTAGTTCTCTTAGCTCTCATATGGATATTTGCATAATACATCTTTTTCACTCATATTTTCAACATTTCTGTGTCCTTATATTTGATCTCTTGAAAGGATAAGTGTAGTTTTTTATTCAGCTTGACAATCCTTATTTTTAAATAGTATATTAATGACATTTACATTTAATGTAACTCCAGAACATGCCTGGGTTCATAAAGTACAAATTTACTATTTGTACCACTTATTTAATGTTCATTTCCTTTCTTTTCTTGCCTTGTTTTGGATTAATAAAGTATTCCAATTTTTTTTCTATTTATATCATCTATTAATTTTTTGTTGTACCTAATAATTCTTTTAATAGTTATGAGATTATGACATACATCCTTGATTAGTAGTTTACTATAAAGCAGTATCTTTACCCTTTTCCAGACAATGCTAGGATCCTGGACTACTTTAACTCCATTTCCACTTCCTAACTTTTGTGTTAGTCATGCATTATAATTCCACAAATATTTTATGTATATGTATTTCATATTTTATGACCCTATCATTTGTTTTATAGTCAAAATTAATTTAGATATACTCATACTTATGCTTTTTAAATTTTTTTATTATTTTTTAAGATTTTATTTATTTATTTGTTAGAGAGAGAGAGAGAGCGAGCACAGGGAGACAGAGTGGCAGGCAGAGGCAGAGGGAGAAGCAGGCTCCCTGCCGAGCAAGGAGCCCAATGCGGGACTCAATCCCAGGACGCTGGGATCATGACCTGAGCCAAAGGCAGCCACTTAACCAACTGAGCCACCCAGGCGTCCCCGCTTTTTTTATTTTTTAAAGATTTTGTTTATTTTTAAGCCAGATAGAGTGCACAAGCAGGAGGAGTGGCAGGCAGAAGGAGAAGCAGGTTCCGCACTGAGCAAGGAGCCCAAAGTGGGACTTGATTCCAGGACCCTAGGATCATAACCTGAGTGAAAGGCAGATGCTTAACTGACTGAGCCACCCAGGCATTGCACATACTTACCCTTTCTATTGTCTTTTTTCCTTCCTCAAATATTTCCATGTTTCTGTGCTGTGTTTATTTTTATTCTGTGTTTAGTATTTCCCTTAGTATATATAGTACTGCTGGGATACACCTTCTCAGTTTTGATGGTCTGAAATGTCTTTCATTTTGCCTTTAATTTGAAGGAATATTTACTGAGTATAGAATTCTAAGCTGGCAGTACTGTTTTATAGCACTTAAAAAAAATTATTTGAGGGGGAGTGGGAAGTGGCAGAGGGAGTGGGAGAGAGAAACCCAAGCAGACTCTGCACTGAGCATAGAGCTTGACACTGGGCTCCATCTCATGACCCTGAGATCAGAACCTGAGCCAAAACCAAGAGTTGGACACTTAACTGACTGCACCACCCAGGCATACCTGTTTTATAGTACTTTCAAAATATCATGGCATCACCTTTATGGTTCCTAAAGATTCTAATGGGAAATTAGCTTTCAGTCTAATTAATTCTCTTTGATGTTAATCTGTCTTTTTCTTCTAGGTACTTTTAATATTTTCACTTCATCTTTGGTTTTCAGCTATTTTACTGTAACTTCCCTAAGTATGTTTGCTTTATACTTATAATGGGTTGTATTTAATGCTTCTAGAATTTATAGCTTAATGTGTTTCATCAAATTTGAAAAATTCTGTCACTACCTCTTAAAATAATGCATTTACCCTATGTATTTTCTTCTCCCTCCTTGTGATCCCAATTATACATATCTTAGACATTTTTATTGGGCCCTACATAAGTCTAGCACTTTTCTATATAATCCATCTTTTGTGTTCTTTATGCCTTCAATCAATATATTTTCTGCTGACCTCTTTTCCAGCTCACTAATCTACTTTTCAGATATGTACAACCTGCTGCTCTGTCTTTTATGCTCTTCTTGCTTGTCTGACAAATATTTAATCATTTCACTTGGTGACTGGCAGGAAACAGGTACTACATGAATATCTGCAGAGTATATAATACTTGTTTCTCACAATACCAAATTAAATGAGTCAACCCTGCTATCATTAACAATTTTAAGAAGTGTAAGATTTGATTAATTATAACCTAAATTAATAACCACATTCTATTTAAAGGAAATGGCGTACTTCACAAAGGATATATGAAAAATCAGCACAGTCTAGGTCACATTTCATATTTTTAACATACTCCATGTTTCCAGGTGGCTTATGTTAAAAGTACATTAAAAAAAGATACTTACTCTCTCTCCTTTTCAGTCAGCTTATCATTGATATTATCTTTGATTGTTGATCTAGATCCCTTATGAATTATAGGATATCTTAGGGGCACTTGTAAGAAAAAGGAAATCATGGAGACCAAATGTGCTGTGTAACCAAGGGCAACAGCAATGCTTCCATCATCTTTTGCTGTAAATTCAAAAGCAGAGAAAGAGAAAACAACTATTTACCTTATAAATGTAGCTACAAGACCACAGCAAATCAATTTCAAGAGATTTTATAAGAAATAACTGGTAAATAAAATATTAATCATATCTAAATTACATGAATTTTATACAAATCTAAACATACTAGCAAGACCTGAAATTTCATCTACTATATTTAAAAACTATTGCTCAGTAATTACTGTGATGAGATTAGTATTTCATATATATATATCTCTTAAGAAAGAGTTCTTAATACACTCAAATATCCAGTACTTTCTCTCCTTTCCGGCATTTTCTTTTTAAAGGCAGAGATACCACCTAGTCTATCATACAATGTGAACATTAGTTTCAGAGGTTTAATTATAATGCATTATATGAACACTGTATATTTTATTCATTAACAACATTATAATCAATATAGTTGTACAATTGTACGAATTAAGTCTAAGGTGAAGTAAGAAAGCATGATGTATCCTTATGGGGTATGTTCTCAATATCCATAAAGATAGTGTTGCATAAATAAGACTGCAAAATTTGAAACAGGATAGGGAGGAAAAATATTTTAAACAGTAAAAGTAAAATGTCAAAAACCACAGTTACTATATATCCTATTTATGCAATTTAGGTGGAAGCAACTTTGGGGAAAAAAATGTATGTGCCCTACAGTCAAACATAAGCATTTATCTTTTAAGAAGTCACAGATAATTACATTTTAAAATCATCATCTAGATTTCTGCTACTACCTACCAAGTGATAACAATTACCAGGTACTCAGAACAGAGCAATATAACAAAACGTTTTAAGCCTGCCCCAGGAGGAACAAAAAAGTAACTGTTTGGTATACAGTATTCCCAAAATACTTTTAAAAGTTCACATACACATACTCTGAAAGATTTAACACATAATCTAGACTATCTCTGGCTAGAGAAAAGCAGAAATAATTGAGATATCCTTGGCTTGAGTGTTTCCTGATTTCTAAGGGTACCTAAACTTCAATGACTAGAAATGTTTTTCAATTTCTTTTTAATATTTATACTTATTACCTAAGGACCACCTTCTTGTTGTAGGAACAGCCCTACATGATCTATTCATCAGTTCGTTCTCCACCACTGACCACTGCGGCAGATTCTTGTTTTTTTTAGAGTAAAATCAAACACTATAAAAACAGGTAACTTTCATTGTGTACTTTTCTGCCTGGAACTGACTATAGTACTTTATGACAGTCATTAATTCATCAACAATTACTGAAGTGGGCACCTCTTTTTGCTATTTTGTTCATTTCATAGATGAAGAAACTAAGGGTCAAAGAAGTGAAGGATCTCAAGTACTAAGAGTACTACAATAGAGGCTGGCCTAACAACACCTCCGTCCTTAAGCACTTGACCATACTCTCTCAGAAGTTTAGTGGGGAACACATAACAAGTTCCTAACTTGAAAACCTAGCCTGTACCAAGCAGATGACACACACATACTACCTCAGTTTCTTCACACTTTTCTTGTAAGGGTAAAGAACACAGCGTTCCCAGTGACTTGTACTGTGTTAGACTGAGAACGGGCTTCTTAATGTTTGATGTTCTCTCAAACCAAACTGATAGGAAGGAAAGAAGAAAGGAAGGAAGGAGGAAAGAAAGAGCACTCATTTCAACTGACTATTCTTGACCTAACAGACAAGAATCCTAATCGTTCTTAGAGACCATGTCCTCTTGCCCCAGTCCCACCCAAGTGCCTTGAGAACTGTAACGCTTTACTTCTTTTGAAGTCTGTATATCACACCACCTTAGAGACTAAATTACACTACACTGTAAATTCATTACAATTTGATAATCATATATAATGTTAGAGCTAGGATCAACCTTAGAAATCACTGAGTCTGATGCTATCAATTTGGAGATGAGACAAATGATTTAGGTGGTATAAGTGACTTGCTCAGAACCATACAAGTAAAATCCATGAGTGATGGAATAAGACAGAGAATTATATATACACCTGTGCCCTCCAAAATACCTCTATCCCTGGAGTCAGAGCTGGGACAGGAGTTCCATCACAGGTCACTGACTCCTGCGTCTCCTGCTTTCCATAAAGGATAGGGCTTATGGAATTTGAAATATTACTATCAGTAAAAGGACTTGGTCTTTAAGAACCTTCTTTGAGAAGGGAGAGGAGAAAAAGAAGTAGATGATTTACAGTAATGAAGGATAATGCTGCATTAAGTTTGGACTTTCCTATATGTGTTTCACACTAAGCTTTTCCTTTCCTATGTGGCCAGACAGAAAAGAATTTGCAAACTTCTGGAAAGCAGGAGAAGACCTCTTAATTAGCCTTCCAAACAGGTCAAATGCAAACTATGAATGCTTAAAAAAAACCCTATCCAATGCTAAACATGCAAGCACCTACATTTTTCCATATTTCTAAAAGCATAATACTAAGGAATTGAGTTTGCAAATTTGAGACCATGTCCACATATCTATTAAAAGAACAAAAACTAGTCTTCTAACATCACCTCTCTTCAATGACCCAAACAATTTTGCTTAAATTTAAGACAAAAAGGCATCTCTAAGAGAAGCCTACACATGGCAATAAAAAGCCAAACAGAAACAGCAAAACCTGGAAACTGGATAATACTGGAAATCAGTTTTGATTCTGGTTATTTACACTCACCATTGTTTCCACCACAAGACTCCCTGCTCCACCTATTAAAAGCCCCAGGTTGTTTCCCATTCCAGGCCACAGTGCTCAGGCACAGCCTCACTGTTAAACACCATGGTGTTGGATTTCCAATATTGAAGCTTTATATTAAAAAGCATTTTAAAGGACCACGGGTGAGGCATTACAGGACCCAAGGGTATTCCAATACCCTCAAAAGGAAAACCACCTCCTGGTAGGGAAGTCACTTTCATCACCCCAAGACCACTGAACCTCCAGTGGGAAAATGTGAGCTCATGTGGTTAATTATGGCTATTGCTGGCCACAAACCTCAGATGTCACTTTCTGTTGCCAATCACTTCAGCTAAAAAACCAAAAGGTTTAAGGTTTCCAGCATTCCAAGATCTAAAAGACTTTCTACCTGCCAAAGCCAAAACCTGGCTCTCTGGGGTGTGCTTTTCCAGTAAGCATTAATGACGTCCCTAACACCTAATGCAGAGCAGAGGTTTGTGTTCCTTATGCTGCTCTGGAGGTGAGAAAGGTTACAGATGATAGGTTTGTTGGTGAGAAGAAGTTGGGGGAGGGGAGTGGAAGGATTCAGGGAGGAACAGGAATAAACTGTAAGACTCAGGTGTGAAAAAGATTCTAATTTAAACAGTGTTTTCGGGGGCTTAAAAACAAAACAAAAATCTGCAGTTTCCTCCTAATAATAATTTCTAATTTGCTTTTTAAATGTAGGATAGTTATTGAGAGCAGCAGCTTTCATGTAATTTTTATGATAATAAATACCATCAACCCACAATGGCCATGACAATATGAAAAATTAATTCAAATGCCCCTTCGACTTATATGTTGGACAAACTATTAATATTCAAATGCATCCAAGTACAATAAGTGATCTAAAGGCTCTTACCATCCTGCCTTCCCAATCACTGAGGCAGCTGATTTGTTAAGGAACCAAGCACCCACTGATCCAGACAGGACAAAATATTTAAGACTCTAATCACTGCCACAGCATCTATGGAATCATTCCATGTTCTCAATGAGACACTGTTTGACATATGGTCTCTCCTTTCCAAGAAATCATGCCTGCATAAAGGGATACAGACACAGAAGGAAATCTGGGTCTCATTACCACAAAAGGCTCTTGTGTTATGGATTACTTAAAAACACACACAAACAATTTTTTTTATGAGAAATGTCTCAGTCAATGGAACTCAAACGAATACCCTTCAGCAGACAACTTTCTCCCATCATGTCCAGGCCTCTTTGGCATACTCTACCAGTAACTTACCCATTTAAAAAAGCACAATAAAGGTTGGGCGACTATGGTAGAGTTTCCCAGACAGTGTCAACCCAAGCAATGGAAAATCTGTCCCAGCAAAGTCTCGTGAATATCACAGAATAACCAGTGTGGAGGTCCTTACTAAAGAAGGACCGAGAATGCAGCTGTTACAGAACACTAAAAAGTTGTCAGAAGTTTGGAAGAGGTTTTATTCAAAACAAGGACACAAACTGCATCATGACAGGAATAATATGAATCTTAAAATCAGGCTGACCAGAAATGACTTTAGCTCTGCCACTGGCTAGTATGAGTCTTTGGAAAAATTAACTAATCTCTCTGAGCTTCAATTTTCTTGTCTTAAGAAAATGGCATATAATCCTTTCTCTCACAGAAAAAATTCATTCTCACAGTTGTGAGAATTAAATAAACAAGAAGCACCATGCACGATGTTCCATGTTACCACATTTCTCTACTCGCCCAATCTAAAATGTCCTCTTCCTCTTCTTCCAACAGGGGAACACTATTTTGTCTTTTAAGACACCTCAGGCACCATCTTCTCTGTAAAGGTTTTCCTGCTCCCCTTCCGATGGCACTGATTATATCCACTTCT
>ML108749.1:28278-41736 GCA_003697995.1 Taxidea taxus jeffersonii | reverse complement strand
TGAAAATATAAACATATCTGACAAAGGAAGAGAGGTGTGTTTAGCTGTGACGTCAGTGAAATGAAGAGTCACAAAGGGAGAGGTCTCAGCCTGGAGACTTTGGGTGTCAGCAAAGCCATCACTGACATGGTGGCAGATGGGGGCTCCCCCGGCAAGATTCTCATTGCTGTGGAGAGCCAGCTCCCTCAACCTCTGCGATTAAACCTTAACTTCAGCCATCAGACTTTCAAATCATCTACCATCCCCTGTTCTGAATCCATGCCAAACTTCAGATTATAATTTGGCTTCCCATGGGAGTCTGCTATGAAGAAAGTCTGCACTGATCATGTGAACTTTGAGATATTTCTGATTTCTGGTGGTGGTTAATTAATAAAGTAACTTCTGGTTGTTATTTTCCTTTGCATAAATCTAACAACAGAGAGAGTGTGATGCCTATAGATGTTTTATTTCTTGTACCTTTTACATCTGTCTGCATATTAACAAATTGCTATTCTAGTTTCTGCCTGAGATTCAGGAGTGTTGAGGCTTCATGTAAACAGTGTATTGGGACTTTATTGTCAAGAGAATCCTACAGCCTTATGAAAGTCAAACAGCAAGGCAGGGTAGACCCTGGGACACAGTGACCGACTGGAGAAGTCATGCTTCTCCTCACAACAGGTGCCATGTCCACATTTCTCTCTACCACATATTCCTCGACTACCAGTAAAACAATGGGAGTGGAAGCCACATGATACATACTTAAATAGTTACTTGTTTAACATGGAAAATGCTTAAGCAGGCATTAAATGGTCACTTAAAACCTAACAGGATACTGTCAAAGCTATTAGATGAGGTATGACCTAAGATCCCTCTAGCCTCTGAAAGAATGAATAATAATATGCTTTGACTTAGGATGATTCCTTCCTTTTGATGACTGAGAAGGCCTAGGCACTGGCTTTCTCCTTCTTTAGGCTGAATTTCTCATATAAATAAACTTTAGCCTGGACCAAGTTTCCCTTCAGGTCTCCCAGAAATACTCAGACAGAGCAGATTACCAGCAGGGAAGTCAGCTTGGACCCAAACTGGCCTGCACACTACACAATAGGTCCCCAGACATAAGGCTAATTAGAAAAGGTGAGGACCCAGGCTGGGGAGAAATAATATATGTACCTACAATGTATGCATATATATGTCCAGGGACAAGGCTGGATAACAAAGGACACAGGGCACCCGAAATTGGCTGATGGCATACAGAGATGTAAGAAGCAGAAAAGTGCTGAATGGTCAAAGTTAAGCATCTGGAAAAGGATCAAGAGTTGAGATGAGAAATCCCAATTTCTTGCTGGACTGCTGGAGTGGTGGATGGTTCACATGGTAGGTGCTGGCAGATGCTGCAGACTGCTGAATTTTACTTTTCTAGAGTAAAATTCCTAGGCCTTGGCTGTGTTACCTCACCTTTGTCCCTAATTCAGGAAGTGGTAGCTTTTATTATTGAAAGTGCTCGGTCTTATAATGTGTAAGTGGTAAAACAGTATACATAATGCAAATAGATGGCTATAATTTATCTCATATGGCACATGAAGAGCAAAGAGATGCCAACACAAATCACTGCCCTGAAGCCTTGATGTTTTGCTGCCCTTGGAATCAGTGGCACAGAGTTTGTTATAGGTAAGACTGTAATATAATGAGATCCTTCTGGTGCATTTGGTAACGAGGTCCTCTTGGATGAGGTCCCTTCAGAGCACATGACATGGAATTCCATGTGCTAAGCAGTCATTTGTGAATACACTGTATTTTAATGGTGCCCCTCAATTTAAAAAATGCCATTCAAGTGGGTAGATATATGGCTATACATCTGACTCTATTTCTTTTTCTAGCATATGCCCAAACTAGACATGTTAAAACTTTAAACAGCACTGGAGAGCTTCCACATTTTAGAGTCAAAGTTTATGTAGCTGAGATAAGTAGGGGATTACAGGTTTTTCCTAAAGTTATTTAGCTTGTAGTAGCAGTAGTGGTAGTGAGAGTTACCATAACAGATTTGTAGAATGCTTACAATGTGCTAGGTGGCTTCCTAAGTGCTCCAGGTGTATCCCCTGTGCTTCATCCTTACAAAAATATCAACTGGGGACTTTTTTTAAATTTTAAGATAAGAATCGCAACCTTCACCCTCCCAAGGATGTGCAATTATCAAGTGTTGGAATAGGATTTTGAATCCAAGCCTATCTAGCTCTAGAGCCACACTGTTGATTGTGACTCAATATTGCTCCTTTTTTCTTAGCAACAAAACCAGAACAAATACCTCTGATCTTATTTGTTAGTTTTCTCATTACTGAGAAAAGACAACAGAACAATTTAAAACCTGCTAGGTTTAATCAATAAGTATTTCTTGAATATCTAGAATGTGTTCAGCAAGGATAAAAAGCATGAGAGATGATCTGTGCCTTAAGAAGTTTCCAATCTGGGGCACCTGGGTGGCTCAGTGGGTTAAAGCCTCTGCCTTCAGCTCAGGTCATGATCCCAGGTCCTGGGATCGAGTCCTGCGTTGGGCTCTCTGCTCGGCGGGAAGCCTGCTTCCCCCTCTCTCTCTGCCTGCCTCTCTGTCTACTTGTGATCTCTATCTGTCAAATAAATAAATAAAATCTTTAAAAAAAAAAAGTTTCCAATCTGAAGTTGGAAGAAGAAAAAAATACACATAAAATAATAACATACAGAACAGAAATGAATTGACTTAATATGGAAAGTATAGTATATAGTCCAGATTCTGACTGTCTGAAATGTTGGGATCACTGGAGGATGAAATGACTGGCAAATTTAAAAGAGATAAGCCTTGATCTGAGTCTGGGAAAAAGATGAAATCTCTGTTATATGTTGTGTGTCTTAATGCATTCATATATATACACACACACATGTATGTATATATATATAAACATTTATGTATATTCATACAATATTATAAATATTAACACATATATTTGCCTGCACATATACAAATGAATCACATTTTTAGGAAATGTGACATAACTATATATACCTAAAAGTATACAAAACACATACGTATGGCCTGATGAGTACATATAAAGTGAACACATTATAATTCCTTCCTGGGTCTCAAGCAATTGAACATAACTAGTTTCCAGAATTTTCCCATGTGTTCTTCCCAAGCCATGCCCAATAAGCACATTTGATGACCTCTTACTATTTGAAGGGCAAAAAAACCAAAACTTTAAGTAAGGTCCCAACAATTATATTTGCGGCAGTTTGGTGTTTTACATTAGAAGTGGCTCCAGGCACAGACAAAGTAAAAATCCAGTTGTGTCTTACAAGACAGAAAATCTTGCCAATAATCAAGCTGGTCTCTGCTCAACCAACCCTGAATGTATCTCCTGATGAATAACCGACCAACAAGGCGTTTCTCAAGTAGCTTCCAGATGTTGCTGACTGAGACATCCTTCTGCTACCATGACAAATAGGCAGAAGTAAGTGAATGGCAGCATGTGACACAAAGGTAGCCATGCCCATCTTGGCAGGACCCTCTCATTCAGCTGCAGACCCCCAAGGCTGAAGAATCTGAATGAGTACAACTGAACAAAAGGTAAGCCCACTCCTGCTTGATGCAACACTAATCCTGCCCCAGCTGGGGCTCATTAGGTTTAAGGAATGGAACAGTCATATTTTCTGAAACACACAGTAACAAGAAAAGCCTAATTAGAGAGCAAAGGGTAGAAGTTTAGCAGCCCTAATAAATATGATGTGCTGAATGCATTATCTATTTGGCAGAAAACAAATTATGGAGTAATCTGCAGTATTCAGATAGTCTAATTTATGGCAGCTCATTTAAAGAAACACTTTAACCCAGCATTTTGAGATCATAAAGCACATTTTAACAAGTGCAAGCATGATTTTCTGGAATGTAGAGAAATTTCTAAGGGATGGAAATTTTCTGGAATATATTGAGACTATTTGAATAATGTTTTAAAGATTAATTAGTTCACAAATGCTATTCCAGCAACTTGATATTACCAAATGATGGGAAAAATATCTCTTCATATATTTTTTTTTCAGAAATTCATGGGAAATTATCCATTGGACAATTATTTTATGGGACCCATTTGGTCCTTGATCATTGTTCCTTAAATGTCATGCAGTTGTCCTCTACCATGCTCAGAAAACCAACCTCCAGCCCTCTAATTCCCTACCTGCCTCAACTCTTTCTACCATTTGGGCTCTGCCCATAGTGGCCTACTTTCTGATATTCTACCAGGCTACTTCAGGTCTCACAGACCTAGCACTGACTCCTCTGTTCTGCCTGGAAAGCTCTTCAGCAGATCTTGTGTGACTGGTTTCTTCTCATAGTTTATTTTCCATGTCTCTTCTGCAGAGATATCTTCTCTGACCACTCTCTTTTCAAGAGTGTGAAGACATTCTCTTGTTCCCTTCTCTGATTTTCTTTGCAGCACTTACTAAGTCAAGAGTTTATTCATCCCTTGTCTCTTCATTTAGGATGTCCATTCCACTGAGTGGTGACGCTCTCTTGCTCATTCATCTTCAATCTCCACTGCCAAGAACAGGACCTGGAAGATGGTAGCTATCCTCCATAATAATGGAAATTCGAAGTAGTGAAAAAAATGGAGAGAAACTTAGGTAGATCTTGGCTCCAGAACTGTGAAAAATAATTCAGTTTCACAAGATATATTTTAGAAATCAAATGTTCTTAATTTACATAGAAAAAAGTATTTAATGGTGCCAATACTACAAGTAATATATTCTTTGTGTGTATAATTTCAATGACTTTCCTGTCACTGGCTGACAAACATATTCTAAATACATATTGTCTTTTTCTTGTGAGTGGGAAAACTATGGTCTAGATTGGCCCTTATTTTTGTTCAAGGCAGGGCACATGACAGACAAAACCAAAGTTAAAATTCAGTGATTTGATTTTGAGGCCCTGGATGTATCTTCCCACAATTTTCTTCTGGCTGAAGATATATAAAATAGATGATAAATGAAAAAAACAGTCACACAATATTCCTGTGACTTTTTAATAAGAGTAATTAGTAAAATTGCCTTCAGTTATTAGTTTCTGAAAGTACTTATTTTTCTTAGAACAAAGTGAACATTTTCTTGCCCTTTTGTAATAAATAGAATAAAAAAATTGAATCCCATCTTAACTTTTTTACTTTAACTTACATTATCAGAATGACTTTCAGTGATTGATAGTCAACTGTCACTGTGCAGTTCATTACTTATATGATTGCTATAAGCTGAGACATTATACTGATGGTATGCTTGACATGCAAACCATACTTCTCTAAGTTACATAAAATAGAATATTTCCCATCATTATATTTTGCTATCTTAGTAATCTCAGGGATGAGCCAAGTGATGAGCTGTGTCTCAAACAACTAAACCCAGCCCCCAGTGCTCACTCCAAACATGAACAAGTTGGTCATTTCAGACATCCCACAATATTTCAATCACAGAGGTGTCCAATGGCAAGCATTCCACAATAGTTATAGGAAGGCCTTGGAATATTTATCCCAAATTGTCTATACATGACCAAACCAACAGACCAAAATTAAAAGTTGGCATTTTTATTTCCTTCACAAGGGTCAATAAAAATCATTCCATGTTTAATAGTTCCAACCCCTCTGAAAGTTTATTGATCATTGTTCCCCTAAGGCAAGATGAGATACGGACCTTGGCTATTCAAGTCCAAAATATATATCCAGTTCATTTTTCAGGTCTTCCCCTTTGCCTCCCACATTGGACCTGATACTGGCAAATGCTTCTCAACTATGGATAGTGCTACATGCTTCTAGTCAAGGTCCATATCCCATCTTGCCTTAGGGAACATGCTTTTTGGAGAAAGTCCAGATTTTGCTCATTTTAGCGCACCTCATAGTATGAGGCCATGCCATGCAATTGATTTAACCATTTTCACTCCATGGAGCCTCTAACGAGTTAGCATAAATAGTCAACAACTGAGTAATCATTACCAATAGTAATAATTTAACATGTAAACTAATTATGCGCATATGAATGTAACTAATGGTGTCATTTAAAAAAGTGATTCTTAGACTCCATCATATATCTCCTTAAACAGTATATCATATACTCCAGAATTTCATGAAGATGGCCTCGCTTAACAGAATTTTTTATAAACAATGTAGAAAGAAAAAAAAATCTTAGCACCTAAGGAAGACACGTATTGCGTGGAGCACTGGGTGTGGCGCATAAACAATGAATCTTGGAACATTGAAAAATAAGATAAAATTAAATTTAAAAAAGTTTTGTTAACAAGTGTATGTATATCCATGAATCTAAACAATTATATACAGTTTTACAAAATGAGCCTACATGATACATAATCAAATGCATTTCTACAACTTTATTGTCAATGAATACATGGCACGCTTGTATATGCCATAACTTACTTATACATTCCCTTACTTCAGTTAGATTATTTTCAAGGTTTTCTGTTGGTTTGTACTTTGCTTTCATTAGCAAGGTTTTCTGTTGGTTTGTACTTCACTTTCATTAGCAATGCTGTAAAAATATTCTGACAGCTTACCTGATAGCACATTCTCAATTACTTACTTTGCAATACTTTTAAATGAGATACAACACATATAATCAAATAATTTATTTGATCTAAAAGTGAAATTATAGGTGTTATCATATTATAACCATAATCTCTTCAGAGAGCAATAATTTTAGCTAATAATGATAATAGTAATAGTAGCTATTATTATTATTATTATTACTATTTTCATTTATTGAGAACTTACTAACAATATGATGTTAAGCACCTTACAAACAAAATCGAATTTAATACTGATGCTGCTTTCATGAAGTAAGTATTATTATCCTATCAACGAGTTATGATTAAAAATTAGCAGGGGTGTGCGAGTGGCTCAGTGGTTAAAGCCTCTGCCTTCAGCTCGGGTCATGATCTCAGGGTCCTGGGATCGAGCCCCGCATCGGGCTCTCTGCTCGGCAGGGAGCCCGCTCCCCTTCCTCTCTCTGCCTGCCTCTGCCTGCTTGTGATCCTGTCTGTCAAATAAATGAATAAAATTTAAAAAATTAGCAAAATAGTCTGAAATCATCACAGTATTCAAGTAAACTGCTTTAGTACCAAAATAATGTTTTTATCTATTCAGTTGTTGTATTTTATATATCATACAGAACCATTAAGACAGACTTTAAATATGGAGAATTCCAGACATATACTGGTCTCAATTCTCTACCTTTTCTTCTATCCAGATCCTTTGCCACATAACATCATTGTATCCTCCTTCTTTTTCCCATTGACTTGATGAGACCAATAGAAGGAGGCTAGCTTCTAACCTAGGTCTCAAGAGGGTTTTGGGTATTTTACTTGCTCTCTCACACCTCTGTTAGAGCAGTAAAACCATGCCTGTCTATCCTGTTGAAAAATGAGAGATTTGTGAAACAAAGCTGAGTCATTTCAGTGCTCCAACCATGGCCATCCTATGTCAGCTGACAGCTAGCCAACATCAGATATATGAATGAGCTGGGCCCAAAGAAACCATACCACTTAGACGAATCACAGCTGATTCCAGAAACATAAGCAATACATATTTATTGCTCTATGCAACTGAAGTTTCTGGTTGTTTGTTATGAAGTATTATTATAATAGCTAACTTATATACTGAAAGGAGATAATAACAGAACACATCCCCACATGTTATCAGCTTCAATATCAATCAACATGTGGCCCACCTTGTTTGACATGTACTCCTCATGTCCATCAGGACTCTTCTGAATCAAATCTCAGACATGTACTTTCGTTCATAATACTTCTGTCTGTATCTAAAAAAGATATCCTTTTAAAATATATATATAACCACACATATATAACCACAATACCATTATCACATCAAAAATAAAAATAAGTTGCTCGGGACGCCTGGGTGGCTCAGTTGGTTGGACGACTGCCTTCGGCTCAGGTCACGATCCCGGAGTCCCGGGATCGAGTCCCGCATCAGGCTCCCAGCTCCATGGGGAGTCTGCTTCTCCCTCTGACCCTCTCCTCCGTCATGCTCTCTCTCACTGTCTCTCTCAAATAAATAAAATATTTAAAAAATAAAAAAATAAAAATAAGTTGCTAACATAATCAAATGGGCAGAGAGAATTATGATTTACTTTTTGGCTCATCTCTCAAAAGTTAATTTTATAGGTGAAGTGTTTGAATCAGGAGCCATAACCTTGATTTGCTTGCTATGCTTGTTTTAAATCTATAGATACCTCCAAACTTTTTTCTTTGCCATTTATTTGTTAAAGAAACTAGGTCATGGGGTGCCTGGGTGGCTCAGTGGGTTAAAGCCTCTGCCTTCGGCTCAGGTTATGATCTCAGGGTCCTGGGATCAAACCCCTTATCAGGCTCTCTGTTCAGCTAGGAACCTGCTTCCCCCTATCTCTCTCTGCCTGCCTCTCTGTCTACTTGTGATCTCTGTCTGTCAAATAAATAAATAAAATCTTTTTTTAAAGAAAGAACCTAGGTCATTTTACCCTTAAAATTCTCACCCTCTGGATTTTGCTGATCACAGACCTATGGTATTATTTATCATGTTCCTCTTTCCTTTTATTTCTCATAAACTGTCACTTTGATCTAAGGATTCAGCTAGGCACAAGTTTCATTTTTAGGCAGTAATACTTCTGAGTTGTTTATAAATTCATTTTGCATCATATGGGAATCTCACCATGTTTGGTTCTCTCTTTATGTAGGTGTTGTCAGCCTATCCATCCAACAAAGACTCCTCATTGTTGCTTCATCCAACAATTTTAGCAAATTTTAATGGTCTTTACCTAACCTGTTATTTCATTCAGGGCTGACAAGTGGTGGTATTTTAATTGTATTATTCCTTATGTATTTATTACCTAAAATTTATAAAGAAGAAGTCTCTTTCCATGATGATTTGAATACCCTGGGGTACAGACTGCATACAGTTTATTCTTCCCTTTTACTGACCAATTTTCGGAAAAGTAAAGTGATTCCTGAAAATCCTCTGAATATGACTAATGAGCTTTAATGCTTCTGAGAATCATAATGAACTCAATGATGGTAGGCTATTTTGCGTATTTCAACCCACCAGGGTAATTACACAAGCATTTCTTAAAAGGAGAAAAATTTTATAAACATTATGCTTTATTTCCTTTGTATCACCACTTCTTGACTTAAGCCAAGCCTATCTTTAATATCATGAGCACATCTACTGGCTCTATTCTATTTTTAGCTATAAAAGTATATTTGTTATATTTGCTTTAAAAAGATCTACCGCTGTCAGTCAGTCTTCTAGATATTCACTGTGAGTAGAATTGTCTTCTCCTGAGGATAGATAATTTAAAAAAATGATCTATTCAGAGAATTTGCCAATTGACTTAATATTTATCAAGTGCTGTATAATTCAGACACCATATCCATGGCATATCACACAAGAAAAGACTTTTTTCCTCTATTTGGGAATTTATTTGGGGAAAAAAAGAAAGTTTTTGGACATTATTATTATTTTGAAGAAAGTGCTGGGAGAGAATTAGAGATGATTGTGTGTGTGTGTGTGTGTGTGTAAGACAGTGTGTGCGATTCCACTGAATAGACCTGCTTGATTTGCAAAAGAGCTTTAGACACTTATGAGATACTATGAACCCAAGGCCAAATAACTGTGAACTTTCCTGAATATGAAATTTACCTCGTTACTATTGAGAGGTTGCTGACAAAATAGAGAGCATAAGCTACTTTCTGTATTATCTTTTCATCAGGAAAAATATATGATAAATAGAAACTGGTTCTTTAAAAATGCAACTTACTATCCTCTTCGACCCCCTTAAACCACCTCAAACCATCTTAATTCTTTCTGTCCTACACCAGGATGCTGTCCTCATGTGTCCAGCTTCATTTTCAGTCTTTTACATTTCTTATTTCACAGGAACATTTAGCTAACAGGGTTAACTTAGACCAAATCATTCACCAGTGTGCATTCCAAAGTAAACAATGGTGCTCTAATGATCATTTTGTTTCCTAACTGACAAAGGATAGTTTATTTCATGCTGTCCTACGTACATAGTAAGACTGAAATTATTAATTTTTCTTTAGAGTATGATGAAAGCACATTTACATAAGCAATATATACTTATTGTAGAAAGGTTGGGAAACACTAAAGAGTATACAGAATAAAGGAAGAATCACATATAATCATACTGCTCTGAGACTTCTATTCTTATCATGGTGGAGCTTTCTTTTTTGTTGTTTTATCAGTTTTTGATGATCTACTTTAATTATCAAAATTAGGAAACAGATTTTGAAGCTTTAATAGTAGTAATAGTTCCTCCATTAAAAATAATTGCATGGCTGTCTTATGATGAAACCTGGAGAGCATTCTGTACTGATGTGGAGGGAAGACCTGAAAATACAGGTGGGGATTACAGGCGATTACTTAAGCAAACTCCGTTTTTCCAACATTTTAAAATCACAAATAACAGTGGTATGCTCTGCCAATTTGTGACGATTCCTGAAAGAGACTTGTTAAATTTTAAGAAATCTAGCAGGCTGGACTCAGATTACTAGCCTGAAATTGACAATGGCAGGAGTATTTACATTATGGAAATTGGCAAATGCTACAAACCAGGGCTCCCCACTCCACCTCCAGTCTAACACCACCTGCAGGGCATAGGAAGGTAATTGTACATGACTGAATCAGACTAGGTATTATCTAAGAAGAAGGAGTAGTCCAGATTGTAGTGATCTGGAGAGATTTGTGTAAGGGATTTCTTCATTTCTAGCCATGTTTCCCTGTGGGCAAAGGCAGCCAGTGTTTTTCAATCTCACAGTTTCGTAAAGAAACCCAGAAATATGGATTTTTTTAATGTGAAATTTTCTGAATTTTAAAACACTATTAGAGATTGGGAAAGATGACTCTAAACTAAATACAAGATGTGGACCACCAAATTTCAAATCTTGCTAAAAAACTGTCAGTTCCTTTTATCTGGCTGTGTAGGGAAGGTGTATTTCCTTATCAGGTCTGTCATAGAAAGGATTCTTGCTTTGAACAGGGGATTGACTGAATGATCTACAAGGTCCTTCACAATTCAAAACTTCCACGACCTGATTCTTGTGCACCTCCCTTCTCTGAAATACCTTTTATTATTTGCAGGCACTAATCACTATACCCATATGACATTTCACTGTGATTGTGTTGAACTCTGCTTCATCTCTTGGATCAAGGAACACTACAGAGGGCCATATTCTTGGAGGTTTGGAGGCTTCAGATTTTATAGACTCTTAGAAGGTCAGGGCTGGTAGAGGCTTGATGACAAGTCAATGAGCCTAAGGGTCATTAACCCAGAATCCATGACTGAGAGTAGATGGTAATTATGAATCCCTTGAAATTTTCTGAGAAAAAGGCCCATAGATTTCATTCATTATTCAAGTATTCCAAAATGGATAAGAACCATGCATATATTGGGCTTTTCTAGTCATTCAACAAATACTTATTGAGTATAAGTTATATGTCAGATTCTATGGGTAAAAATTAGCAAGCAAGCAAAATGGAGACCATTATCTCTCTTTTAAGCCCAGAAGAGAAGGAAGACAAGACACACAATTAAATAAGCAATTCTCTTAGAGCATGATGTTATCCTATGGCAAAAGGAGAACATAAACTGAGTACCTACCTAGCCTGGGAGGCATGGAGTATGGTTGTCATCAGAATGCAGTATTGGAAGAACTGACATTTAACTTAGTATCTAGAAGGTAAGTAGTAATTGGACAGCTGAAGAGGTGATCATCCTCCCAAATAGTTAAGAACTACAGAATATATGTAACACTCTCACTTCACATAGAGAGAAACTGAGAACTTAACAACCAGCAAATTTTCCCAAGTCACTGGAATAGAGCAGAGCAGGAAAACTTTGGTATACACATACAAATAAGTAAACAAATAATGAAAGCAAAGACCCTTTTGTTGTGGAACACTGACAATGTTCATTTTCCTTCACCTGGTTTATCTACCCACGTTAGTGGTTGGGAATAAAAAGCCTCAACATCATGAAGGGAACCAATTAACCCAAAGAGGCCAATTTTACCATAGACGGTGGCTTTGGCTGACCTGGTCTCCTTCCTTGCCCGCTTAGATTGTTCCTGCCCCTACATGGGAGCTTGTTCTTAACCCACCCTAAGTTTGGTCAAGGAGTCTGGAATTCAGTGGCTCCCAACTTCAGGGTCTCCAATATCCTGTCCTTTTCCTGTAGAATTGGACACTGATAAATATTATTTGTATAGTCCCCAATTCTAGAGGACCTCTGGGGGTGAGAACTCTGCCCGAGCTTCATGACATTTCCAGACTGAGTTCCCTCAGCCTTGTTTGTAAAGATGCAGGCATTGAAATATTCACTCTCTGTCCCTTTTCTTCCCTCTCATGACACATACCATATGATTATATTAGCACTAAACCTGGGAATAGTTCCTCTTCAGGAAATGAGTATTAATAATAATAACTATAATTGTATGTCAAAACTTTTTTTGTTATTTTTTAGATTATTGTGTATCAGGTATCCAAAGATTCTAAAGAAAGTTTCTAGACATCTACCTTCAAGGCTTGCTAAAAGCTGGCCAAACCTTAATCGGGTGCTCAAGTAACCTAGCCCAGCTGGGACAATTTTGAAAGTGAAAGGGGGGCTATTAATAACTACCCTGGTCAAGAGGTATAAACCAGCATTCCCAGTCACTTCATTCCGAGCCCAACACCCATCTCTATCCGAAATGAGAGAGAAAGAGAGAGTGGTATTAACATCCTCAAGCTAAATGAGAGGGAATCAAGAGTATTAGTAATTCCTTGCCACCTGGTGATGGCTGAGATAAAAGAATTCACATGCTATGGTTGAATGGTAGCCCCTAAAAAGATGCATTTATCCTCCCCCTCAAAACTGGTGGATGTGACTTTTTTGGGACAAAAAGCAATTTTGCAGATATAATTAAGATTCTTGAGATGAGATCATCCTGGATAACCCAGGTGGGCCTTAAATCCAATGACAAGTGTTCTTACAAGAGACAGAGGAGGAAAAGACCCTGACAAGAAGAATTAATGTAAGGATGGAGGCAAATATTTGAGTTATGCAGCTATAAGCCAAGGTATTCCTGGAGGTACAAGAAGCTGGAAGAGGAAAGGAAAAATTCTCCCGTAGAACCTTTGGAGGGATCACAGCTCTGCGGATACTTGATTTTAGTCTTCTGCCTTCACATCTGTAACATAATAAGTTTCTGTTATTTTAAACCATTCAGTTTATGGAATTTATTACAACAGCCCTAAAAACAAATATACAGGCCCATCCCAAGATAGAGCTTGGAAGATTATTCTTTTTTTTTTTTTAAGATTTTATTTATTTATTTGACAGAGAGAGACAGATCACAAGTAGGCAGAGAGGCAGGCAGAGAGAGAGGGGGAAACAGGCTCCCTGCTG
>ML108749.1:11936-27878 GCA_003697995.1 Taxidea taxus jeffersonii | reverse complement strand
CCCCCAAAAAAATCAGCAGGAGTAATTGACAATCTAATTCCAAAGTTCACTTAGAACAGTGTCTTCCTATCTTTTATGATAATTATTTTTGTTATTAATATTATCACCACTCTAAGGGGATACTTTAATATTTTTTTCTAATCACCCCCTATGAAATTTTAATACCACAAATAGAGAACATATCTGTTTAACAGATGTATGTATCTCCATCAAGTACTTAATCATGGAGAGAGTGAGATCTTTCACCCTCCAACAGCTAATTCCCACCTTCTTGGAAGTGATATCATTTCCATTGAGAATGCACGATCTAGAATTTAAAAGGTAGAAAATAATCTGAAAAAAAATACAGAACAAGAATTATGAAAGATCACCTTTCCAAACTAACATCAAAACATGCTAAAAATTGCATTAATTAAGAGTGTGTTGGTATGGCAATAGACAATGGAGAACAGCATCTTAAAATAGATTCACATCTATACGGAATATTTAGGAATTTATTATGACCATCTTGTCATTTCAAAGTCAGTGAAGAAAAAGGAAACTCTTCAAAAAATGACTTGGGGGAAAGACACAACCATTGGCAAAAACAAGCCAGATCCCTGAATCCTCTGAATAAATAAATTGTAGGTATATTAAAGAGGTACACATATAAAGTATTTCCACAAGAGATTATGAAAAATATAGAAAATAAGTTACATTTAATTTTTCCTACTATTTCATTATTTCCACCCCCCATCTTAATCACTTAAAGATTTAGGGCACAATTTCTTTCATATTCTTCCAGTAATTTTAGTTCTCTGGGGCACTCATTCTCTTGTATGTTGCATGTGCGGACACACTTTCACTCTCACACACTTTCATACACTTTCACTCTCCTTCTTGTGGTTTGTAATTTTTTTGTGTGAACTCATCTTGGCAGGATTGTGCCCTGGCTTGTGAGAGCAGACCTACTGAGGATTTTTACATTTTGACTCTTCTGGACCTTCAGGGGTTCTAGACTCCTATCTATGTTAATTAATTCTTGTTTGGGGATCCCATACGACATAAGTGGTATAAATTCACATCCCACAAACTGGCATGGGTAGAGGTTTCTATTCTTCATAGGAGACATTTTCTTCTCCAGTGAAAGCCCATGAAAGATGGTACAGGTCTCTCCCTACCATATCAGAAAGACTTCAAGGATTCTAACCTAATTAAAAGCACTCAGATGCAGCTACCTACCTCTCAGAGAGGTCCTGAGGGTCCAAAAAAACTCATCCATGTCCCCTAACTAAGTAAATGTTTAGATGCCTGCCACACAGGAGGCTTCAAACACCAACTGGTATGGACTGTGCTTCCAGGCAAGTGAAGTGACATTTTCCCCTTTGGGATACCACCACTCCAGTCCTAACTAGCAGAAACAGGAGCCTCTGCAGGACAGGCCCACAATGGGGAGGGGGGAAGACAGATGGGAATTTCAAGTTGGACTTGGTGAGTTTGCTATGATGACTTAGAGATCAGGCTGAGATGTCATTAAAAGGCTCGAAAAAGAGATTAGATGGGCTTTGGTTACAGAAATATTAAACACCTTTATGCTTGTATCCCAGCAGCTCAAAGTGTTCATGAAGCTGAAAACATACCTATTACAAAGAATGTGGAGCTCTTGAGTCAAATACATTGAAGTTCCATTTTCACTGTCAGGTAAAAGAAGCAAGTCATACAATACATGTATGATACAATCCCATTTATATGAAAACATTAAAAAAACCTGTGTTTCTGTATACCTTCCTATCTATATATCTATCTTTCCATTTAAATGAAGCATGTTGTGTCACGCACTAGCTCTCTGACCTTATATAAGTTGCTTAGTGTCTCTGTACCTCAGATTCTCCCCTCACCCATACCGGTAAAGAGGAATAATAATGATAAATGCCTTATGCAACCTATGAAGATTGTATGAGTTGTATAAGGACTGTATGGTTTAGAATTACTTTTGGGATCTGATAAGTGCTATAAGTTTTGATCTCATTATTCTCTAATGAATTAAACAAGGTCTAAAAGATGTTTACAAAACTTTATGGAAATCATCTCAGAAGAGAATGGTTGGGTAGAGACCTAAAATTTCAATTTCATTTCCTACCTTACCCACCCCCCAAAAAAAATCTCACTTAGAACTCTTAGAATATTTAAGTACAAAACCCATTCCTACAATACTTGTATAATTTTAAAACGTAAAAATAAAATGTTTGCTCCAAAAGGTAACCACATGTCCCTTCAATGATAACCCTCTATGACTTTTCCAATACCTCCTGGTCTTTTTTGCCTCTTATCACAGCCCCTCACTAATATCTCTTCCTTCCCATGCTGATATTAGCCATTATTTTGTAATTTTATACCATGAGTTATCTTTTCTATGTCAAAGTTTTGTCTTTCCAAGTAGACTTTCAGCTAGTTCCATGCCAGCATGGTCTCATACCTTCATTTATAACATTACCATAAAAAATACAATGTGGCAAATAAGGCCAATGTCCAGGTTAACTTACTCACCACCATTTAAATCCAGAGATGCTGTAATGCTGATGTGATCAGTTCTTTTAAACTTATTTTAGGTTCTTCAGTGCCTCCTCAGTTAAGTGTCTGACTTTGGATCAGGTCTGATCTCCTGATCCTGGGATCTATCCCCAAGTAGGGCTTCCCACTCAACAGGGAGTCTGTTTCTTCCTCTCCCTCTGCTCCTCCCCCCTCTATCAAGTAAGCAAATAAAATCTTTTTAAAAATTGAAGGCTTTAGGTTTCAATCCTCAGGCTTCCTTGACTATACTTGCTCCACTGAGTCACCAACAGAATCCCCAACACACACAATCTAGACTTTAAGTCTTATACTAGTTATATGTAGTCTTATACTGGCTATATGTATCAGACAATGTTTTAATTTAGTTATTCTCCAACTTTTTGGGCTTTGGCCCCCTTTACATTCTCCCTTAAGGACACTGAAGAGCTTCTGTTTCTATGGGTCCTATTTATCAATATTTGTAATACTAGAAATTAAAGCCGAGAAAATTTCAAAATAGTTATGAATTCATTTAAAATAATGATTGAAATAAATCATAATTTTCTGATGAGAATTATAAAAATGTTAACATAAATACTTCCATATGAAAAAGAATGTATTTTTCAAAACAAAAAATGTGAGAAGTGATTTTATTTATATTTCTGTAAATCTCTTCAGTGTCTGGTTTAATAGAAGAAATCTGGTTTCTTCCATCTTCTGCATTCAGTCTACTGAGATAACATGTCAGGTGGCCTCTTAAAATCTCCACTCTACACTTATGAAACAGTAGGAAGAAAAAGGCATTTAACAGCTTAGTATTACTATAAAAGGAGAGTGAAAATGTTAAATATGTCTTTGCATAATTATGAAAATAGTTTTGATCTTGCAGAACCCTTGAAAGGACTGCAGGGACCTCAGGAGGCCCCAGACCACACTTTGAGACGATTACACTTTGGGAAGAACTGTTCTGATTTAATCCTCAAAAAGGCTCTATAAGGTGAAAATGATTATTATTCCTTTTTCACAAATAAGGAAATTAAAGCCCAGAGTGTCCAGGGAAATTGCCTCAAGTTAACAGCTGGTAAGTGGAAAAGTCAGAATTTGAGCCCACATCTAAACCTTGAACCATATGCTATACAGCTTTTTTTTTTTTAAGATTTTATTTACTTATTTGACAGACAGAGATCACAATTAGAGAAGCAGGCAGAGAGAGAGAGGAAGAAGCAGGAGACTGATGCGGGGCTCAATCACAGGACCCTGGGATCATGACCTGAGATCATGACCTGAGCCAAAGGCAGAGGCTTAACCCACTGAGCCACCCAGGCGCTCCTGCTATTCAGCTTTTATAGTAGCCTGCACATACCTCCATGTCCTGTTCTCCTGACCTCATAGAGGTCAATGATTGCCCTCATCCATCTCAACCACCTGACTGTGTATCTGTGTACCCACCTACTTACTTTTGAGAGATCATTCATAATCCATCTTTCTAACTCTTGTCCTGATAATGTCTGATAATGTAATTTGAATAAACAAATGAATAAAAGCATTGGCTTTTTTTTTTTTTTTTACATTCATACAACTAATATCAGGACTAAAAAATAACTTTTCAGTGGTTACTTCAACTGTTCACTACACCCCCAAGGATGAGATGCCAGATTCCTAGTCTTAAAGCTGGGAACAGATGTCTAAGAAGGGTGGTCTTTGCAATAGATTCTATAGCACTTGGTGTAAGAATGGCAGTCACAGAAAGCAGAGATCTAAGGCTACTTCAATATTCTGCCTGATTTAAAAGTATACCAGCAGATTTGAAGTCTACATTCTTAGCAAAACATCACTTGCTTTTCCAGTATTAAGTTCATGTTGGATGGCCTCAAATTATACACTGTAATATGCTTGGAAGGTCTGTTCCTAGCCTTTTGGTTCAACCACATAAATATCCATGGGTCCTCTGTGCATTCAGTTGTGAACATCAATTACTTAATAGACCTGGAACATGAGAAGTAGGAAAGAAAATCCTTGAGCTCATATATCTAACATTATTTCATTATGGTCAACTTCATTTGAATGCTAGTGTTAGGGAACAAACTCTTGGTTTATAACTTTACCATGAGTTGATTGTTGAAAGTGATATTTTGTACATCACTGCAAATGTGGGGGTCTGATGGGACCCACAGGGTGAAACATCGGACTTGACCGGCTGAAGTTTTAATCAGAAGAACCACAGCTTAGTTAGCCCATTGTTTTTGCTTGGCACTCTAAAGTTCTGAAAAAGAATACATGAGATGCATAACAGAAAGGCAAAATGAGGAGGAAGAGAAAAGGGAACATTTTCGTGCTTCTCTAAATCTAAGAAAGCTTACTAACTGATTTACTTTCTCTGATTATTCGCAAAGAATGCCTGGATTCCTCTCCATTCAAGCTCTTGTCCTTAACTGCCAGCATCCTGAATTTTTTTTTTTTTTTTTTTCCTCTTGCAAATTTTGAACTATAGGTATTCTAGAGTCAGGGGGAGTTTTATTGTTCTTAAGCTTGTCCTTTTGATAAGGAAGGAGCCAGAAGGAACCAGGGTCCCAGGTGACAAATGTGAGTCAGTCTATCACAGAGGATCTAATTTGTCCAGAAGCTGCTGTTTGTTATTCATGACTTAATCTTTCTAGTCCATACACTCTCCTACAATCCCAGGATGGAATGGAAGTCATCAGAGCAAAGAGCCACTCCCTTTCCTGGAGAAAATAGCTCCCTGTCAGTGGGCTCTCATGGCACCCAAAGCCTGATGACTCTGTTCCATCAGCATCACTTTCGTTACCTCCTACTCTGTGAAATACAAAAAGATGACCACAGTCCATTAATGGTAAACAGAAAAATCCTCTAAGTGGAGATGAAATAGTGGTGCCTCCAGATGATCATTTAGAATATAATTAATTAAAAAAAAAGATGAAGAGTAACGTGATTCAAGATATGGTAAACTGAAACAATTAATTAGGAATAAATGGCTAGAGAAAGCATTATCTGATGAAAAAGTGCTATTAAATGCCACGTATTAATAAGAAAAAAATTAGGTAAATGATTTCTATTTTATGATGGTAATTCATTCAAATTTAAACAATCCAAGGAGAGATGATAATGAATGGATGCTTTCCAAGGAAATGTTCATTTAACAAAAAATGCAAGTTATTTATATTTTTACCTTTTAAGATAGGAAATATACAATAATATTTTTTAGAACAGTTTTGCTCTGAGCAGTGTGTTTTGGAACAGAGATTGTATATGGTGAGTAATATGACCTTTTATACCCTATTATCTGCCTCATTTGAAGTTCAACAGATGTATCACAATTACATATTTCTAGCTAAAATATCAGTTCTGGGAAAAATTACCATCTTCATTATGAATGCTTCTCACTTTCTAATTTCTATTGTCTGGAAAGGTCTGAACATCCTGTGTTTTAGTGTGGCCCAGTTTTGAGCCATCGGGCCCACACCCTAAGGCAAGTAGGATTTCAATAGGCTGCTCAGGGTTTTCTGCTTGAGCCACACATCTAAACACAGTCCACACACACATCCCACCCTAATTTCTGATGATTTCCTTATCCCTCCAATGCGAACCTCGTCCCTCGTGTTGGCCTTCATGCTTATCACTGCCTTCCTAACCATGACCTTGATGCTGTGATGCCTCAGTGAGTTGGGTCAAGAAGCTTAAGAATAAGTAACAGAAGTAACTCTGGCTGATTTCAGTGGGAAAAAAAAGTTATTAAAGGCCTGCTGACTAGCTCACAGAGTGTCTGGGAAATCTAACGTCTAAAATCATGGTGCAAAGCTAATCTGGTGAAGACAACTCTGCTGTTCCCCTTAGGTGGGAGGTGTCACTGTTAGCAATAGTAACAACATTGGCAGTGAGCACAGGAGGCTTCTGTTCAAGAGGTCTTTGAGAGTCTACACATAATTTCTATCGCTGCCATCAAAGCCATGTCACATTACCTATTCAAGAACATTGGGGTGGCTGGGCAAAGAGGTTTCATACAATCTTAACTTGGGGCATCTGAACCACATAATTTTTTTACTTCCCCAAGGCTAACATGGCTACTCTCCCTACTAAGTGCCCAACTTACCAACCAAAGAAGCCAACACTGAGTCCCTGTGTGGTGCTACTCCTATATAGAAGGACAGGACTATGTAGAGGTCAGGACTAAGTCACAGGGAGTTAAGCTAGTTTCTGATCTTCTCTGCCCCCCGCCCTGCCACGCATTTTTGTTTTCTCCCAGTTTTTCTTTTTCTTTATTATTTTTTATTTCTTTTCTTCTACCAATCAATTAATCAGTTTTGTGAATAATGTAGCAGCTTCAGCTTTTGTAACTTAATCAAGATTGCCAACCAACCAGTCCTTTAATGAGGATTGCATTTCAAGAGATAGTCCCACCACTACACAGATCTTCTGCTGGAGCAACACTAATGAATTATAGCACTGAAATCTTGTTTCTTCCTGGCAGACTTTTTGTTTAAAGGTGATAAACCTCTGCATTTTATGACCCCAACCCCCATGGTGGCAACAAAACCTTGGAAGTTCTGGTTAAGATAGATTTATGGATTTCCTGAAAGACTGCATGTGGTTTTCTAGAATGACTTTTTTCCCTCTAGATTAATTTTACAGTATCAATATATAATTCACACAGGTAGATCATCGATGAACCAAGAAAACAGAGAGCCCATGAGAGAGAAGAAGTAGATCATTCCAAATCAGCTAGATTATCCAGGACTTTAAGTTGCAAGTGACAGAAACCCAATTCAAAGGAGCTAAAGAAAAACCAGGAATTTATTGACTTTCATACCTGGAAATAATATGGATGAAAGGCCTGTCTGGCTCCAAGGACCCAAATAATATTACCAGGTTGTCCTCTGCCTCAGGGTTTTGCTGCTCTCCTGGCTGGCTTCAGGTCCTTATAATGGGGACTGGCTGCTTACGTGTGATGCGGATATTGGGGGAAAGATGTCCACAGTCAATCTTGGGTCTACCAACCCAGCTTAGCTACTCCAGAACAAAAGAGAAGCCTTAAATTTCCCAGCATCCATCTAGAAAATCTTCAGGGAAGTACTAAGTGGTTTGGCTTAGGTCACATGCTCATCCCCATGGGCTTATCATTATGGTCAAGGGGAAAGGTAATTCTAATTTGCCAAACCTAGGTCATGTTCTTGTATCTGTGATTCAGGAATGGAGTAGTATAACTTGAAACTTCCCAAAACCGCCTAAAGAAGGAAAGAGTGGTTATCTAATAGAAGCAGGATATAGTGCCACAGACAGGAGGTGATAGATACAGACTCAGTGAAAAACAAGATGTCTATTCAGAGGGGTGTTGGCAGAAGCTCTCTCTCCCTTTTCACAAAAAGAAAACCCTGACTTGGAGCATTTGCAATTTCTGCAATGTGAATTCCTCTACCATGGCAAATTTTGAGCTACCCATGTGACATCATGGAATGAATGCAGAGTTAGGAAGGTCAACACAGTAGCCTCACATTTTAAGGCATCTCCCCTCTACAGATATGACAGAAGCACACAACCCCAAGGGCATGGATTCTAGTGAAATGCAGGAATTCGAGTTAATGAGTTTGAATATTCATTTCCTTTGGTCTTAAATACAAGTTGTTTAATTGCAAGTATAGTAACTTAATTTTTAATAAATGCGGTGTTCAACAGCTGGCTCACTAATTTCCTAAAAATTTAACGAGTAGTCACATATCTGGCTCTAGCATGCCACGTGGATTTAAAACAAAACTAGTCACAATAGGACATAAAATGAATTGAAATTACCTCACATACACTGAGGCAGCCACAATGGGAAGAATGACTTGGTTCCCCCTTTCAAAATAAGTTCAAGTAGCTACAATCTCAGGATTCAGGAGACATCCTGGTTCCTGCCCACACCCACCCTGGAAGGGTCTGGATCTGCACTGTCATCTGGGCCCACTTTGAGCCCTAAGGTACTGGGAACATAAGTAAATATCAGAGTCACACTACGATGGGAGGAGATGACCTGGCTGCACAAAACATCTGCCTCTGCTTCTTCCCTTCTGTCAAATCACAGTGAGCCCCAAATTTGTTCAGTTACATGGTCTGGTATACCTAATTTTTATATATTAGTACTCCTAAAATTATAACACTTTATACTTTTATGTAAAAGTATATACTTTTTGTAAATAAAAAGTATTTACACTTTATATTTAATTAATATTCCTAAAAGATACTCCTAAAATATAACACGTAGCAAGATAACCCTAAAACTCATTCCTTTCTCCTTTTCTTTCTTCCTTCATTTCCTTCCTTCCTTCCTCCTTCTTTCCTTCCCTCCTTCTTTCTCTTCATTCACCCCTCTCCTACCTGCCTTCCTTCCAGAGAGCCTACTATGTGTCTTGCACTGTATCAGAGATGGAGTCTAATTACAGTGTATAAATATAAAATGCCACCTTAAATAGACCCAATGCACACATATACATATATTTTTCATACAATACATCAGAACATGATGCTATTATTAACAGTATTATGTATCCTATAATTCTCACCATCTGTAGGATGTGTATTTCTTAGTGCACAGATGGCTTATCTTGAATTATCCATAAATTTCCTTTAAAGCAAGAAGAGCTGGCTTCCTATTTTGGGTGGCATGGCTGAATTTTAAATCCTCTCTTCAGAAATTATTACACATTGGCAAAGACATCTGGTCACTTACCTGGTAAATATAGGACTTCCCATAAAGTCCAGCCTGACGCATGACCACATATGCCAGATTTGCCAAAATAGGACCTACAAAGCCATGAGCCAGCTGCTGAACTGCTCAAATCCTCCCACCACCTTTATGTTCTAGTTTCCTCAACATCTTCCTATTTATACAAAATTCACTTTCTTCCCTGACCTTGCAGCAGCCTAAATCCACAATTCCTCACTTCATTTATTTATAAGTAAGCATAGTATTTTTTTAAATTTTGCTTCTTTTACATGGTGTTTTTCAGTGCTATTCTAACCTCAAGTTATTCCAATTGCTGTAGCCATTTTCCTGCCATGCATTCCCATTCTTGATTTCTGACTAGACCAGTGGAGAAGTACTTAAGTACTTTAGTACTTAAGTACAAAAACCCAACATGCATCAAAAAAAGATACTGGGCTAAGAGAAAAATCTACTAAAGGAAGTTATAATTTTCTCTGCATTTCTAAAATCTAAAAGTAAAGCAAAGAAATTATAAAGCTCAAACATTTGCCCCCAGGGAGGACCATTTCTATACCTGTAGTTAAATAATTTGTTAGCTCAAGAGTTAGTCTACAATTCTCATCTTTTGCAGGGAAATCAGGACAACAAAACTGTCCAAATGTCTCAAGATCCAGATCCCATGTCCTAAATACCTTCAGGTCTCCACTATGAGAGAGGTTTGGGGCCAGACTGCTGCTCCATGGCAAAAAGCCATGCCTTTATAAGCAGAGAGAAACTGTTTTGTATACATATTTTTATTTTATGCTCATCTTCATAAAAGATTGGCAATGAGGGAAACCAATTGGATTGGACAAAACCAAAAGCCACATAGGGGCGCCTGGGTGGCTCAGTGGGTTAAAGCCTCTGCCTTTGGCTCAGGTCATGATCTCGGGGTCATGGGATCGAGCCCTGCGTCGGGCTCTCTGCTCGGCAGGGAGCCTACTTCCCTCTCTCTCTGCCTGCCTCTCTGCCTACCTGTGATTTCTGTCTGTCGAATAAATAAATAAAATCTTTAAAAAAAAAAAAAAGCCACATTTGTTATCAAGGAATAACGGATAGCAAATTGAACCTCCAAGGCCTATCAGGCAATCAATAGCTTCCTATTTTTTCTTCCTTTCATATTTTCAGTTTATAGCAGCAATAAATACATTGGTGCATGAAATTTACTGGAGTATAATGACCAGCTGGCATTTCTGACCAGAAGCTGAACAGGGCAACCTCATCCCTTCCCTGCTGTCATCAACCCAGATAATGTTTTGAGCCTTGGTTATTAGTCCCCAAATGACATTTAATTATAGTTCTAATTGGAGGTCTCATGGCTATTCTTCTAAATTGAGGTGTGCTCAGTGAAGTCTTGTAAAATGATTCAAAAATCCATTAAGCAGTTGAACATTATATCCATGCTTTTTGGTTTATCACTGTGGATAACAGGAATCACTAGTTTGTATTTCTTTTTCCTAACCCTTTTCCTTCCAAACTAGGAAATAACTGAACTGTGTTCTTCACTGCAGGGCTCAGATTGTATCAGAAAAACATCAACTGCTAAAAGGTATTGTCTCCAGAGATAGTCAAGTGTGCACTCAGCATATGCACAACAAAATGTTGCTGAATCCTGTTTTAGATGCTGTCAAGCTGAGAATGAAAAGTCTGACATATGGATCTGGAGCATATAAAAAACATTGCTGGATGCTATTGGTGGTAATCATATCAGAAGCTCACTTTTTTATTATTCATTTGTTTATTAATTCTATTCAGTAACTACTCCTTAAAGGATGTGATAGTAATTTTTTTTCTTCAAATAAAATTGTTCTTACGCAATTGTTTTGTGTAATTCACATTTCATGCTCCTTTAAGTGAAAGATTATAATATAAAATTGACCACTGGGTCTTTTCATTTCATATTTCAGCTTCAGAAACACAAAATTATTTATATGCAAGAGATTCTTTTCCTAATATATGCTTCCTGGATAAATTACTTTTTGTAAAAAAAAAAAAAAAGAATGTTATCTTTTTATCAGTAAATCTCTATGATGCAACACAAGTATGGTACTTAGTAGCCACCCACATACTTGCTAAATTACATCTGACTGCACACATATGGGAATAATATTTTCTGACTATGGTGCCCTGTTACATATTGGGTTATGGTGTCACACCAGTCAGGTTAATCAGTGCAAGCTTTTAAATCATTTCTTAGTTATACACTGGATTTGTTCTATTGAATATGGATTTTTTAAGAAGATTTTACTTATTTATTTGCAGAGAGAGCAAGCAAGAGAGCACAAGCAGGGGAATCAGCAGTGGGAGAGGGAGAAGCAGACTTCCCCCGAGCAGGAAGCCCAAGGTGGGGCTCCATCCCAGGAACCTAGGATAAAGATCTGAGCAGAAGGCAGATGCCCAACCCACTGAGCCATCCAGATGCCTGAATATGAATTTTAAGATAAATGAAGGCTAATGTAGGAAATGAAATGATTCTACCTAAAATACTATGGCATAAAGAGAACATGGTTTCCATGGTAGGGAATTTACATTTCGAAGAACAAGCCTTCATATGGAAGAAGAAAATTTGTACCTGCAGGGTGCCTTTTTACCTTTTTCCCCATAAAACACTGAAAAGGTTTTTCACCACTCACTCTGATGTTGGGCAAGCCTCAGCTTCCTCAATCTGTAAAATGGGGATAACAGTGGATGGAAAGATAAAATAAAATCAAGCATCTGGTTCTTTCTTCCTGGACCAGGCACAGAGTCAGGACTCTCCACAAAGCAGCCAGTACTTTGTTTCTCTTGCTTCTCTCTCCTCCTGCCTGCCCTGTAAGCACTCCAGCACTCTCTTCCCTGATGCGATGGGGAGCAATCAGCCATCATGGCCTCCGATGCTGATGGCCCCCAGGGCTGATGAAAGGTCTTCCCTTGCATCTCTGGCTGGAGATGAGAACAGCAAATGATTTGCTGTAAAACAGAAAGCTAATGATCTCAAATCAAGAGAGGAAGGTTTCATTTTACCCGCAGCAATACCTGGGCACCCTCACGTGTCTCTCAAGCATAGAGCTTCTAACAGAATCTCCAAGTAGCTGTTTTTTGTTCCCTGTTATGAGAGAATGTAAAGGCCTAATTAGCCTGGGGAATTCAGGAATATTGCAGCAACATGGTCTGCTCTTGTTTGCTCCGGCCTCTGCACCTGCCATCACACAGGCATGATCTGGGCGGCACCTGCTCATAGAGCTAGGAATATCTGGCTTCCCACTTTGACGGCTTTGCTGACAGTTTACAAAGGCAAGCAGCCCAGAGGAGCAAAACGGAAAAGATTATTTGAATCTGCTTCTGTGATCAGCAGAGACTTCACAGGAAGAAGGGCATCTTGTCCTTTCCCAATTTCACATAAGCATTCAGGCAGGTACACCGGAGAGGGACACGTAATTGCCTCCCAGCCTTATCACATTCCTGTTGTCTCTGCTCTGACGGCTTTGGTCTTTCAGTTGAAGAAAAATGAGGCTTAACACTTTCCCTGTAAATCAGGAAAGTGACCCAGGGTCTCCGAGGCCCTGAGCAAAGGTGGGATTAAATTGTAACCCAGAGGCTATACAGAATAGACTAACAAGAAAATTTACAGTAGCAACATTGTGCCACACTAGGCTGTGAGAATTTTGGTTGTGCTGCCCAAATTATAATATACTTCCTGTCTAAATCAACAGTTAGGCCACAAAAGATGGACCAACTCTTTCCAGTTCAAATCAACTAATCAACCACTTGCTGGATAGTTATTTTCTTTTCCAAATAGACACAGTCTTAGAGACCTGGTCATAGTATCAGAGGCCAGAAGCTAGACTTTGGCTCTCTATTCATGTTTTGTTTTCACTGGATACAGGAGAGAGTGGAGGGTAGTACAAAGCTTGGGACTGAGCTCACACATCTGGGTTCAAGATCCATGTTTATTTATAAATGTGTGATTGATTTTAAGTATGTTACTTAAACTCACTGTTGTCTCTAGCTCTTCATTTGTAAAATGAGAATGATGACAGTCTTTCTCCCAATACCCAACACTTCAGTGAAGATAACAGCAGGAAAAGAAAAACTGGATTTGAAAGTAGGAAAACCACTGGTTATGGACGTTGTTATTAGAAGTAAAAATTGGACGATTTTCTTTAAGTAGATCGCAACCATTCCTATAAGTATTCGTTGAATAGCTTTTAATAACAGATAGTCTTTGAATTTAGGCAAATAGGGGCATGATCTCAGTTGCACCATTTAATAGCTAAATACATAGGATAAGTGACCTAGAATCTCTGGGCCTCAGCTTCCTCATCTGTAAAGTGGGACAGTAATAGTCAACCCCCTCCCTCCAAGGGCTGTGGGAGTTTGGCAGCAGTATTTTTATCAAGAATCTGGCCTCAAGAATGGCTCAGTCAGTTAGGCTTCTGACTCTTGATTTGGCTCTGATCATGATCTCAAGGTTGTGAGACTGAGCCCTGCATCATGGGATTCTGTACTCAGTGGAGGAGTTGGGTTGAAGATGTCCCTCTTCCTCTCCCTTTGCCCCCCCCCCCCTTGCTCTCCCTCTCTCTCTCAAGTAAATAAATAAATCTTTAAAAAATTTTAAATAAAATTGGGTGCCTCAGTGACTCAGTCGGTTAAGAGTCTGCCTTCGGCTCAGATCATGATCCCAGCGTCCTGGGAACGAGTCCCATATGGGATTCCTGGTGCAGTAAGGAGTCTGCTTCTCCCTCTGCCTGCCACTCCCCCTGCTTGTGCTCTTTCTCTTTCTCCCTCCCTGACAAATAAGTAAATACAATCTTTAAACAAATAAATAGAATAAAATAATCTGGCCTAAAGCGAGTTCCCTTGTCCTGTTACCTGAATGACAGTGGTGTGGGTATAGAAGACAATGCCAGTAATCAAAGAAGACTTATTTTATAAACATGAAAAGAGTAGTAAGAGTTCTCCCCATCCAGCCTTTGAAATGTCACTTGCCTTCTTTGCCTCGCAACTCTCTTATAGCGAAATGCTAACTTCTTATCTTGGACAATCACAGCTGAATCAAAATTTAAACCATAAAACTGAACCATCAATGGGAAGTTAGAGAATTTTTTTTAAAGTTCAAAATGCTTCCCAAATAGTAGTAAGATCTATTTAAGCCTAAGACCGTGAGTAAGAACATAAGTAAACACTTAAGTCCTATAAAAATGGGTTTGTTTCTTCCAATAGATATTATTGACTCTGGTGTAAGATGCTGTGGGAATCAATGCAGTTTCTTTTATTTGCACATCATCCTCTGTTTTGTTTAATGTATGTTCAGGCTTTGTAAAGGAAAAGACTTTTTATCTAGCTTTGCTCTCTGGTGTGTTAATGCAGATACTATACCAGTGCTAGTCCCCAAATTCAGTTCTCTGAGTTCATTCACATTTACTCCTAATAAATTTAGCTAATTAGATTACTTGTGCTGTTTTTAAATGGCAGACTAAGGCAATCTGCTTAATTCTAAATTTGATTATTCTTCTTTTTATTTAGAAGCAAATTTGTGGAACACTTCTCACGTCGGTGCTTTTGGGGGTTAATCATTAATGAGATTAAATCAATAGGCTTTTAGATACTTTTTTGTTGGTATGCGACAAATTAGGCCTTCTTGGTACAGGAAGGTTTGGCCTCACCTACATAGACTCATTTGTGAATGTGCTCTTGAAAATTCCTGTCAATGGTGAGTGCTCTCAGTACATCTTGTTAGTGTTGAGGAGGCATTTTGAACTCTCGGTTTCTCCTTCTTTAAATTCCCTAACTATCCTTTGCTGGTCCATCCTATGCTTATATTTTGTTCAGTAGTAATGGCAAAAAAAAAAAAAAGGAGGAGGAGGAGAAGAAGAAGAGGAAAAGAAGTAGTAGTGGAGGAGGAGGAGGAGATAGTAATAGTAGTAATAGTAGTAGTTAGCAATTAGTTCCAGGAGAGGGGACAGGTAGAAAAATGAAATTTCCATCAGAATTCCAATTTGAGCAGGGGCAGCCACTCTGGAAAACAGTATGAAGGTTCCTCAAAAAGTTGAAAATAGGGCTACCCTATGACCTAGCAATCGCATTACTAGGTATTTACCCTAAAGATACAAATGTAGTGATCCAAAGAGGCACGTGCACCTGAATGTTTATAACAGCAATGTTCACAATAGCCAAACTGTGGAAAGAACCTAGACAACCATCAACAGGTGAATAGATAAAAAAGATGTGGTATCTATATACAATGGAATACTATGCAGCCATCAAAAGAAATGAAATCTTGCCATTTGTAATGACGTGGATGGAACCAGAGGGTATCTTGCTAAGCAAAATAAGTCAATCAGAGAAACAACTATCATATGTTCTCCCTAATATGAGGAATTTGAGAGGTAGGCCAGGGGGTCGTGAGGGTAGGGAGGGGAAAAAAATGAAACAAGATGGAATCAGGAGGGAGACAAACCATAAGAGACTCTTAATCTCATAAAACAAACTGTTGGTTGCTGGTGGGTGGAGAGGTAAGGATGGGGTGGCTGGGTTATGGACATTGGGGAGAGTATGTTCTATGGTGAGTGTTGTGAAATGTGTAAGCCTGATGATTCACAGACCTGTAGTCCTGGAGCAAACAATACATTACATGTTAATTAAAAAAAAAAATGTCTGTTCATGTCCTCTGCCCATTTCTTGATTGGATTATTTGT
>ML108749.1:0-11926 GCA_003697995.1 Taxidea taxus jeffersonii | reverse complement strand
TTGATTGGATTATTTGTTCTTTGGGTGTTGAGTTTGCTAAGCTCTTTATAGATTTTGGATACTAGCCCTTTATCTGATATGTCGTTTGCAAATATCTTCTCCCATTCTGTCAGTTGTCTTTTGGTTTTGTTGACTGTTTCCTTTGCTGTGCAAAAGCTTTTGATCTTGATGAAGTCCCAATAGTTCATTTTTTCCCTTGCTTCCCTTGCCTTTGGCGTTGTTCCTAGGAAGAAGTTGCTGCAGCTGAGGTCGAAGAGGTTGCTGCCTGTGTTCTCCTCAAGGATTTTGATGGATTCCTTTCTCACGTTGAGGTCCTTCATCCATTTTGAGTCTATTTTCGTGTGTGGTGTAAGGAAATGGTCCAATTTCATTTTTCTGCATGTGGCTGTCCAATTTTCCAGATGGCCAACAGACACATGAACAAGTGCTCCACATCACTGGGCATCAGGGAAATACAAATCAAAACCACAATGAGATACCACCTCACACCAGTCAGAATGGCTAAAATGAACAAGTCAGGAAATGACAGATGCTGGCGAGGATGTGGAGAAAGGGGAACCCTCCTACACTGTTGGTGGGAATGCAAGCTGGTGCAACCACTCTGGAAAACAACATGGAGGTTCCTCAACAAATTGAAAATAGAGCTACCTTATGACCCAGCAATTGCACTACTGGGTATTTACCCTAAAGATACAAACATAGTGATCCAAAGGGGCACGTGTACCCGAATGTTTATAGCAGCAACGTCCACAATAGCCAAGTTATGGAAAGAACCTAGATGTCCATCAACAGATGAATGGATAAAGAAGAGGTGGTATATATATACAATGGAATACTATGCAGCCATCAAAAGAAATGAAATCTTACCATTTGCAACGACATGGATGGAACTAGAGCGTATTATGCTTAGCGAAATAAGTCAACTGGAGAAAGACAACTATCACATGATCTCCCTGATATGAGGAAGTGGAGATGCAGCGGGGGTGGGAGTTAAGGTGGTAGGAAAAGAAAAAATGAAACAAGATGGGATTGGGAGGGAGACAAACCAAGAGACTCTTAATGTCATAAAACAAACTGAGGGGGGTGGGGGGGAGAGGGGTTGGGAGAGGGTGGTGGGGTTACATTATATGTTTAAATAAAGCTTAAATAAAAAGAGAAAGAAAAAAAAAAGAATTCCAATTTGAAATGGTTGAAAGGGCAGCACATAAAAATCCTCAGCTTTGGGACACCTGGGTGGCTCAGTTGGTTAAGCGGCTGCCTTCAGCTCAGGTCATGATGCCAGCATCCTGGGATCGAGTCCCACATCAGGCTCCTTGCTCGGCAAGGAGCCTGCTTCTCCCTCTGCCTCTGCCTGCCACTCTATCTGCCTGTGCTCACTCTCTCTGACAAATAAATAAATAAATAAAATCTTAAAAAAAAAAAAAAAAGAAATCCTCAGCTTTCTAGGATACCAAAGAGAGATGGAAAGACAGAAGCTATGTTGGCTGACATCACTTCTTGCCTCCTTTGGAGTCTGCAGACTTTTCAGGGCCACATTTCCCAAGTATAAGAAACTACTAGGGCTAGGGTAAAAAGAAAGGAGAGCCCCTTAAGCCACTTCTCAAGTTTTGATGGTTCTTCAGTCAATTAAAAATGTTCCAAGAGCTCTTGTCAGAGTGTGCATGTGTGTGTCCTGCTTAAGGGTCAAAGACAATGACCCAAGTGGCCAATTTCCAGTCCTCTTTCTGTAATGATTAGAATGTAGGGGTGCGATGACAGTCAAGACAAGGATGACCACCTTTTTACCTGTACTCTCTCCTATAAAGGAAGCTCTTTTTTTTTACTGTTTGCTACTCACTGTTTACAGTTTACTGTTCCCAGATCTTTCATTTTTCTACTCTTTTGTGTTGACAATAACATGTCATTCAGGATGCAAAATCTCCTTAAAAACAGGACAATGCCAGGCATTGGCATCTGGGATAGAAAGACAGTAATCATACCACCAGTAGTCGTAGAAACAGTTGTGATGGTGGTCAACACAGAACACTCACTAGGAGACAAGTAGCTCTCTGAACAGGAAGCTTCAGCTGGTTATAGAGCTGCCTTTGAAACCTCTCCCACAGTCAGTTTGGGAACTGGAGCCATTGCTCAGGCTGGGAGGGAAGAGGAGACACAAAGAAGTTATGAGGACCAAATGGTGGCTATAGATGCATAGACTGGGTCCCAGGACCCATAAACTGGCTGAGTTTCACCCAAAGCTGGAGTGGGTGGAAAACGAGATAACGGGAGCCTGCTCCCATGGCTGCAGAGACATGGTCACATTCCACCCTGTAACATCCCCAGGAGGTAAGTATTACAAGTCACAAGCCCTGCCCACAACCCTGAAGTCCAAAAAGTTCCAAGACACAAAAAAGTTGCATAGGGTCGGTGGCAAACTCACTTGAAAGCAAAATCTGGCCTGAATTGATGTGAGGCCTACTTATGAGCTTTATACCAGTTGGTGTGAATATCCAAATGTTTCACTGCAGATATAGCATAATTATTGAGCATTTGCACAAACCTCAGTGAGGTATCTACATGAAACACAGTATATATAAGCCTCATGAACTATCTACATCTTAAAATTCTGAAATCTGAAATATTTCTGATCCAAAGGTTGTAGAGAAGAGATTATGGACCCAATTTATGGACGACAAATTGGGGCTTTGAGGGGTTTAGAAACCTTCCCAAGGTCAAATGTCTTTTATGTCACTTCCCTCAAGAAACCTTATGTAGACTAAGATTATTGGTGGGACTGGGGGCAATTGGTGAGGGTCACAGCCACATGCAGGCAAGGTTGGGAAATCGCGTTGATTTTCCAAACCGTAACTACGGTTCTGAATATAAGCAAATATTATAAATGGAACAAAACCAGTCAAATATAAACAACTCCCATAGCATGATTTGTGATAGCAAGAGAGAATTAAAAAGTCTGCACCAATACTTTTGGTGGCAGCACATCCTGAGTCTGGACAGTTTTAATCATTAAATGAGATCCATTTCTCTATAAATTATTCTCATTTGTCCTCATTTTAGTATCTGGAGGACAGGGAGAAGAAATGAGGAGACTTTGAGTTGCTGGGTTTCTTTGGGAATTTTGATTTCAAGGAACAAAAAACCCACTCAACATGGCTTACAAAGAGAATGGGGGTGAGCAGGGTTCATTGAAAGGATATGGAATCATCTTGGCTAACCTAATTCTGGACTTCCAGAATCTGGAATGTCACAGTTATTTTTCCCCTCCATCCCTTTCTCTGGCCTTTCAATCTCTTACCTATTTTTTGTTTTGTTTTGTTTTTCCCTGCATGTCTGCTTCTTTCTTGTTTTTATAGACCAGATTCATTGGACAGGACCGAGTAACACTCACTTACCATTAGGCTGACTCTGATCTTGAAGCCAGTTCCACTGTCCCCAGCCATTCAACTATAGTTCCTTTCTTTGGGGTTTTGAGAAAGATATCTGAGACATGCCCCTGGCACAATTAGCTGGAACCAAGAGAACTTGGTTCTTATGCAAATATGGCCTCTAAGTTACTATCATTCAGCAGGTATATGTCCCTGGCTTACTTGCCTTTGATAGAAGAGGCAGTTATAAAGTAAGGACTAGGAAGTGCCCTAAAATTACATTTTCAAATATCTGTGCTAAAAAAGATAATGTCACTAGAAGAATTAGTGGCCCACTCATTTTTTCCTGGAACAACAAAAAATAAATTCACTCCTTCTTTCATTTAATAAATCATCAACTATTGTGTTCCTTCTAGGTGTTCTTAGATCTAAGAACTTCAGATATCTTTCATTACAACCTATTTTCTAGGAGTTATCCTCCAGTTTACCAGTGCTGCAGAAATAATGAATATAAACTTTAAAAATCTAGTTTTAACCTTAAATGGAGCATCTGTAGTTATTACGAAGTATATATGACTATGTTTACTGATCATGAAAAGCTTCGGATGTTGCAAATGGTTTCCAGATAGATACTGATTCCATTTATAGACAGTTACAGATAATCTTTATAAAATTTTGCACCCATCTTTATTTTTAAGTTAATGAATGCTAGATCCGCTATGATAAAAATATGAAGAATTCCTTTTATGTTAAGAAAAAGTTTTCATGGGGCGCCTGGGTGGCTCAGTGGATTAAAGCCTCTGCCTTCCGCTCAGGTCATGATCCCAGGGTCCTGGGATGGAGCCCTGCATTAGGCTCTTTCCTCAGCAGGGAACCCGCTTCCTCCTCTCTCTCTGCCTGCCTCTCTGCTTATTTGTGATCTCTGTCAGATGAATAAATAAAATCTTAAAAAAAAAAAAAAGTTTTCAAAGTTCATTCTATTCTCTGTTGCTTAGACCTATCACCGCATCAAAGTCAGAAGAGAAAGATTGAGGATGTGCAGTTTGCTTTAACTTGTTTGGATGGGTCACAGATAGTTGCCCGCTATTTCTGAGGCTTTGCTACCCCCACAGCCATGTAGAGAAGCTTATGTGAAATAGAAAGAAAAAAAGTTGATTGTTTTGGTGTCCTCTTTTTCTGGCTCAGTCTAAAGGCAAATGAAATATTAAGAACAGGAAAAAAAAATTAAATCGCTTAAATGGCCTTGAAAACCCACATCAAAGAGCTAGCAATTTGTTACCAGGCATTCTCTCAGCCTTGCTGGTAAAAGCTTTTTTCTCATTCACTTGTTTATTCCCCCAAAGCTTAGTTTGTCATTTAAATCAAAATGATTTAGATGAAGAACTTGATCGGAGAGAATAAATTTACAGGTTTTCTCCTGCACGGGATATCTTTATTTTTTAAGGTGATAAACTTAAAAATATGTTTGGTTCAATACTTGTGCTTCTCATTTCTCTTTCTAAATGATAGTGTGATGTTATGTCATCTGCTGGTAAATCATTGCAGCATTTCATTCCAGAGGCGACAGGATTTTTAATGGTCCAGAAAATGACACCACATATATCAATCTAAATACATCTCACCTGCACCCAGGTACAAGGCAGTGTGGACTCTTAACTGATTTCTTTCCTATTTTCCGAACAAGTTTGGAAGGAACCCTGTTGTTTCGGGTTTGTTTGCTTAAGACGATTATTGGCTTGTCTCAAGGACTGAGAAGAGAAGAAAGATCAGAATACAAGTATGTTTATTTATGCATGTGTGAGACTTGGCAAATTAGCTACACTGTAGGCCAGCAGCAATTTCCTGGTACTAATGGTTGTAGTATTGAACTAATGTTGATTGAAGAAAACCTATAGCACATAAGACCAGTAAAAAGTACTTCTCATAAATATAACACATTCAATTTAATTTCCAAATAGCCTTTGAGTTAACATGAGTACATGTCAGAGACCTGGAATGGGGAAAGTGGGTGATATCGTCCTATATAGTAAGAGTGCTCTCGCGTGTTGGTTGAACAACCAAAGCGTGCATCAAAATTGAAACCATGTTCAATATGATGTTCCTGCTGCCTCATACACAACAGGTACCAATCAAGAGTATGTGGTGACTATTCCAGAAAGGAAAAGATTCAACAAGAGAAGCCCATGTTCTGTGTGGAGATGTGACCAAAAAAATCTGAAAAAGTTAAAGAGAAGTCCAGAGAAGGATCAACTTTGCAACAAAGTTCCAATAATACTGATGTTTCTTGTCTCAGCAATTTCACAACCACAAATTTTATGAATGGTTACAAGCACTTTCTTGCATGAATGTTCACTTCAGAAAAAAGAGAGAGAGAGAGAGAGAGAGAGAGGAAACAACAGATATGTTCAACACTAGGAGATGAATAACTAAGTTTTGGTACATCTATATAATAGGCTGTGTCACAAAAATCATTGATGCAAAAAACATTTAATGATATGATTTATTAAGTGATGAAATGAAGTTTATAGAGTAGTATGTATCATATTTTATCATTTTGGTGGAAACATAATATATACTCTGTGATATTCATACATGACTACGTGCATAAGTACAATTGTGAAGGGATAATTCCTAATATATTAACAGTGGAAATCTCTAGATGGTGAGATTATAAGTGATTCTACCCTTCTCTTTGATTCTGTGCATAAATATTTTCTAAAATGAAGAGGACTTATTGCTTGTGTAAATAAGTTTAAAAATTTAATATTGGGAACAAAGCAATATGTACATTATGATCAAGCAAAGACAGAAAGGACACAGAGAACATGCTGGTAATGGCAATCTCTAGGGAATGGACCATGAGGTTTTTATTTTCTCCTTTCCTTGTTTATATTGTCAGAGTTTTCCATAATAAACATATATCAACTTAGAAAAAACACTGGTCAAGGTGTGGATAGTCTACATTTCTCTGATTTAACTGACCTAAACTTAGCAACCCATGATAACTATAAAAATAACAAAGAAGATTAACAGTAAGATCTTGGAAGAACTGAAAGATTACTTAGCTTAAAGATTACTTAAGATCTTAAAGGCATCAACAACCATGTGATGACACCATTGACCAAAGGCTGTTAGTGCTCAGCCTTCCCTGAAGTCTCAAGTTACAAGGGTAGTTTCTTTTTTATGTTACTTTAACTTACTGAGCAACAAACAATTCACATACCTATGACTCATTTGATATTACATTAGGGGAAGGACTGATTCAAGATGTGTGAGATGACAATGAAAAAGAACACAAGATATAGCCCTTGACCTTGAGGAGGTTACAATTTGTAGAGGCAAGATTTGACTACAATAATGATTAGAGTTTTATGGGTGGTTTATGGAAATTAGTTATATGAGGAGGGCATAATTAGATAACATTTCAAAATAACAAATAAACAAGGACATATAAATATAGCACAGACAAGAGGGATCATGAAAGCCAAAGGTTACCTTGAGGAAGTTCACTGAACTACTTAAGTCAGTTATAATAGGGTACATTGACTTCAGCAAACTTAACGTAACACCCAAGAGAACAGTCAATGGGACATGGTTAGGTTTGGAATCACAGACAAGATGCCAAGATTCACATCAGTGTGAATATAATTCTTTCCTCTATAAAACAAACATTCACTGCATACCCTTTCATTCCTTTCAATCTAGAGATTTGAGGTAATGTGCCAGCCAACATCAATATCACAGACTCATCCCCCTAACACTTCCATTTTAATTTAAGGAGCTAAAAGAAATTAATCTTAAAACAATAACAGATACCTTTTCTAACTAAATTCTGGAATGAATTCATTCATACATTAATATTGTATTGAGGGGGCACCGTGGGCTCACATGGTTCTAGTCTTTGATGGATCAAAGTGTCTACCCTCGTGGAGTTTACATTCTGGCATGTGTATGTGGTGAGATGTATAGAAAACAAAGAAATGGCTATGATGTATGCTTTCTGTGATCTGCACACTGGAGGAAATGAAGTAGTATGAGGATAAGGTGATCATGGTGGGGGTCAGGAATGTGATTGCCTGGAAAGGTGAATTTAAGCAGAGACCTGAAGGAAATGAAGGAGAAGTTGGCTGAATGTCTTGGAAAAGAGTATTTAAACAGGGGGAATAGCAAGAAAGAGGTCCCTGAGCTGGTGGTGTGATCTACGGGTTCCAGGAACAGTAAAGAGGCCAATGTGGCAGGAGTTGGGTGACCAAGGGGGATAAAACCGTAGGAAATAATGGGGGACATAAAAAGTACAGAGTTCAGCTTTTGTGCTGAATGGGTTAGGGAGCCATGAGGATAGTAAGCAGAAGACAGACTTGATCTGACTTGGATTCTAAGAGGCTTCCTGCAGCTGTAAGGGGTGCAAGGATGGGGACAGGGTGGAAGTAGGGAAACCAGTTAGGAGGCTCTTATATGGAAGTCTGGACAAGACATGATGGTAGCTTTGACTTCTTCAGTAGCAGTGAGGGTGATGAGAAAAGGTCAGCATCCAGATGTATGTGTTAGGATTTGCTCATGGAAGTGGAGTATCAGAGAAGAGGTCAAGGAGGACTATAAGGATCTTGATCTAAACAGCTGAAAAACTGGATCTTCCATTATTAAGATGAATTAGGGAGAAAGAAATTTTGTGCACCCTCTTAAAATTAAGCTAAAGACTTTGAGGGTACGTTGGGTTGCTCTCTGAAGTGCCCATTCAGCAGCAGTGTTCATAAGTTCTGGCAAGGGAGTACCTGTCTGAGCCTCTGCTCTAGTCCTCCTAGAGCTATAACCCTTTGCATGGGGCAAGGAGTCCATGACACCAAGGAGATGTGCCCATTCAGACCCCACCCTTCTTTTAAAACACGCTCCAGGTAATCTGAACTCCAGAACTCCCTGCCCAACTGCCCTAAACCCATTTTCAGGGTTGGTATGGGCTTCTTCTCAGGATCCACCCTCCTGGGAAGGACCATATTCCAGTATGTGTCCCCCTCAGTTGTTGGCTGATGTTTGCAAATTGTTTGGACGGAGCTTATACATGAGGGCTTGGGTCTCCACACCGGTAGCCAAGAGCCTATCCAGGAGCAGCCAGATGCTGGGATAAGAGAAGGGAAGGGAAGCAGGCTAGGTGCCACAGCTGGGACAGGGCTCACTTTCTCCAAGCTGTCAGCTTAGAACTCTAAGGAGTCAGCCTTCCAGATCATTATAAGAGTATATTTGCCAAGGTACGAGACAGAATTAATTTTCTTAACAGCTCGTGAGCTTGATTTAGAATATAAATTTTCATATTTCACTGCATATGCATGTCACTAGGTAGGTGTGGGAAACTTACAGATAGGAATAATATAGGGTCCTTGTCTTTAAAAGTGTTTGAGGATCAGTCCTCTGTCCCCCCATTGTTAAGTCTCCCGCACCCATTGTTAAGTCTCCTACTGTGGGAGACACCCAAGCACTCTAATGCCATCATGGGACAGTTGCTTATTTCTCCAGCGGTCTTACCAGTCCATGAGCTCCCAGAGGGCAGGTAGCCCTCCATAACTTTGTAGAATTCAAGCTGGTGGGCAGTGTTTATGGAGGAAAGGAAGGGGAGGTAGGGCTGGGAAGAAGGAAGGAAAGAAAGAATTGATGTGATTATCAAAGATCTAGGAGGAAAGATTAGACACCACGGTGTCATTCATAATGGGAGGGACATAACGATGTATGCTCTGGGTGAAGTATGTTAAATGTTAAGGCAGTTCAGCAGTGAAAAGGGGCCTTTCATGTATCCTGCTCTCATGGTTCGGTGGCCAGAACACATGGCTGACCTCGGATAAGTCAGGTAACCTACCTACTTCTGGTTCTCCATCTGTGAAATGGGGCTAATAATACCTCACATGAGATAATATATGCAAAAACTCTTTTACTTTTCCAGAAGAAAGACACTATGTTAACCTAAGGTATTATTATCATTCATTTTAACTTGGAATAGCATCACCCTGTCATTTTTGATCCCATAATTACAATACATCAGGTAAGCACAGATTTTAAAATCAAGGGAGCACTGTACAATGATCGGAGACATGCAAACTTTGTCACATGAGAACAGCCCTGACAACTTCAAAAGTGCCTTAGGGCTGCATCTATTTCCATATTAATGCAAGCCACATACATCATTAAAGAGAAACTCAAACGTGGAGTATTTGCTAGACTGTACCTCTTATTTGACAGATACACAAAAATCATCTGGGCTATGTAGGAATGGGGAACCACCGGCAACAAGCACTCCTTCCTGAGACAAGGGAGCCAGAGTGCTTTGTTTTTTAAGCCATGGCCCCCACTGCTCAGCTGGGACAATTGGTGGTCTCTGAACCCAAAGCAAAATTTGAAATCTGGCCATATTCAGTCTGTGGTCCCCTTTTAAATTAAATATCTGTATAGTTCCTTCCCCGAGGTTTTTGAATTTGGCAATTTTTAGAAGCTATAAGCATTGCAATATCAATGCCTTTTCTTAAAAAAAAAAAAAAATTAGAAAGCTTCAGCCAAAAATGCTTTCTTTCTTTGTCTTTGTCCCTGCAAGGGCCCACAGATTTCCATTAAATAGGGCAAGAAAAGAGTAACAACTAGGAGACCTTAGGGTGTTTTTTTTGCTTTTTATTTAAGATTTTATTTATCTGAGAGAGAGAGAGAGAGAGAATGAGTGGTGGGCAGGGAGGGAGGAACAGAAGGAGAGGGAGAAGCAGACTCCCTGCTGAGCAGGGAGCTGGATGTGGGGCTCTGTCCAGGACCCCGGAATCAGGACTTGAGCTGAAGGTGGATGCTTAACTGACTGAACCACCCAAGGGCTTTGGAGACCTTAGTTTTATCCTGATCTGATGTGGCTTCAGTCAAGTGATTGGGCCTCAGATTTCCGATAATGTAAAAGGCAAGGGGTGGAACTAAAGTTTGGTGGAACTCTGGCTCAGTCACCAAAGAAGGACAAAGCTGTTTCAGGTCTGTGGGCTGATACTATGGGGATTAGAAGAAAAACGTCCTTTCCAGCTCCTTTCAGTTTCCTCTCTGCACCACTCCTACACAGCAGTGTTTGGTCTTTTTTTTTTTTTTTTTGAATGTCCAAGGTTATTTCTGGAATCACCATCAATTTAAGAAATGATACCAGAGAAGCCTTCGGTTGCTTCTCTCCCTGGTGGAAACTGTAGTAGAGTGCTATGCGGCTTTAATTAACTGTGAGATGTCATTGTCTTGGATGGAGACCAAGGTGGAGTCCTGGGGGTACCATTCTGGCATTCACTGCGGGGACCACACAGTAATGCTATCTGGGGCGTTCCTTGGACAAGATAGCAACACTGAACTGAAGTGTGCGTGCGGGGCGGGGGGGCTCCTGGGTGGCTCAGTTGTTAAGCATTGCCTTTGGCTTGGGTCATGATCGCAGGGTCCTGGGATCGAGTCCTGCATCGGGCTCCCTGCTCAGTGGGAAGCCTGCTTCTCCCTCTTCCACTCCCCCTGCTTGTGTTCCCTCTCGCGCAGTGTCTCGCTCTGTCAAATAAATAAATAAAATCTTAAAGAAAAAAAAATTTGAAGTGTGCGTAGGCAGTGAGGTCAGGGTGGGGGGGGTGGGTCTCCTCAGCAACCACTGTTTTCACAGGGACCCTTGGCTATGAAAGCCCTATACATGTCCTTCTCTGGGAATCCAGCCCAAGATGCTATAATGGGACCCTTTCATCTCTCTCTCTCTCTCTCTCAGTCCCGTGGGCAGAAGCTACTTACTCTTAACTACAACTTCTGGATAAATTATGCATGCTAAGCATGTTGCCACCAGACCTGTCATGGCTCAGGGAACCAAGATTATCCTTGGCCCGATGCATGGAAAAACAAACAAACAAACAGTGGGCCGACTAGGGATACACATAGAGCTGAAAGCATCTCCTACCCCCCACCCCCATTTCTTCCCCTAACTTTCCTGTTGGTCTAAAATTCAGCAACATTTAACTGGTTTTGTGTTTAAGGGCGGTGGGGGAGGATAATGAGTCTGTTGATACTAATTTGGATTTTTCTTCTTTATTGATGACCCCAGAGATGGCCCTTGATTAGAAAATCATATTAGTAATAGAAATGACTCTTTACTTCTACCCCATATGGGAAGATTGGGGTAAAAATAGTCTGATGGTATAATTTAGGTATTCTCCACTGATCTAGACGCAAGATCCATTAAACTCATTATGTGCCAGACACGGTGGAAGGAACGTTTACAGGTATTATTTTCACAATCTTGTGCTGTAGCCTCATTTATAGGTAAGAAAACTCATGTGAGGAGTTAGCAAATGGCACAGCTGGGACTGGAAACTAGGACTTTTGATTCCAAGTTCAAGATACCCTTCCCACTACACACATGCTGTCTAGGACAAATCACAATTCATTTGGGGGATGCCCCACTTTAAGGAAATAATTTTTCCCAGCAGCTGGAGAACAGATAGGAAGCGATGGTCATAAGGGGAGGAGGATTAAATCTTAGGTGAAGCACAAATAGGTCTGGGTGACCTGGAGGTCAGTCTCTGTCCATGGATGCATCA
>RCUC01157864.1:0-72967 GCA_003697995.1 Taxidea taxus jeffersonii | reverse complement strand
AGGTGTAGGGTTAGGTTGTGTATTTGAGACCTTTCCTGTTTCTTGAGATAGGCTTGTATCGCTATATATTTTCCTCTCAGGACTGCCTTTGCTGTGTCCCACAGATTTTGGACCGTTGTGTTTTCATTATCATTTGTTTCCATGGTTTTTTTCAATTCTTCTTTAATTTCCTGGTTGACCCATTCATTTTTTAGAAGGATGCTGTTGAGCCTCCATGTATTTGTGCTCTTTCCACATTTCCTCGTGATTGAGTTCTAGCTTCAGAGCATTGTGGTCTGAAAATATGCAGGGAATGATCCCAATCTTTTGACACCTGTTGAGACCTGATTTATGACCCGGGATGTGATCTATTCTGGAGAATGTTCCATGGGCACTAGAGAAGAACGTGTATTCTGTTGCTTTGGGGTAGAATGTTCTGAATATATCTGTGATGTCCATCTGGTCCAGTGTGGGATTTAAGACCTTTATTTCCTTGTTGATCTTTTGCTTGGATGATCTGTCCCTTTCAGTGAGGGGTGTATTAAAGTCTCCAACTATTATTGTATTCTTGTCAATGTGTTTCTTTGATTTTGTTATTAATTGGTTTATATAGTTGGCTGCTCCCATGTTAGGGGCATAGATATTTAAAATTGTTAGGTCTTCTTGTTGGACAGACCCTTTGAGTATGATGAAGTGTCCTTCCTCATCTCTTATTATAGTCTTTGGCTTAAAATCTAATTGATCTGATATAAGGATTGCCACCCCAGCTTTCTTCTGATGTCCATTAGCATGGTAAATTGTTTTCCACCCCCTCACTTTCAATCTGGAGGTGTCTTCAGGTCTAAGATGAGTTTCTTGTAGGCAGCATATGGATGGGTTTTTTTTTTTATCCATTCTGAAACCCTGTGTCTTTTGATTGGGGCATTTAGCCCATTTACATTGAGGGTAACTATTGAGAGATATGAGTTTAGTGCCATTGTATTGCCTGTATGGTGATTGTTACTGTATAATGTCTCCGTTCCTTTCTGGTAATACTTTTAGGGTCTCTCTTTGCTTAGAGGACCCCTTTCAATATTTCCTGTAGAGCTGGTTTGGTGTTTACAAACTCTTTCAGTTTTTGTTTGTCCTGGAAGCTTTTAATCTCTCCTTCTATTTTCAATGATAACCTAGCTGGATAAAGTATTCTTGGCTGCATGTTTTTCTCGTTTAGTGCTCTGAATATATCATGCCAGTTCTTTCTGGCCTGCCAGGTCTCTGTGGATAAGTCTCCTGCCAATCTAATATTTTTACCATTGTACGTTACAGACTTCTTGTCCCGTGCTGCTTTCAGGATTTTCTCTTTGTCGCTAAGACTTGTAAATTTTACTATTAGATGGCGGGGTGTGGGTCGATTCCTATTGATTTTGAGAGGTATTCTCTGGGCTTCCTGGATTTTGATGCTTGTTCCCCTTGCTATATTAGGGAAATTCTCACAATAATCCTCTCCAGTATACCTTCTGCTCCTATTTCTCTTTCTTCTTCTTCTGGAATCCCAATTATTCTAATGTTGTTTCGACTTATGGCATCACTTATCTCTCGAATTCTCCCCTCGTGGTCCAGTAGTTGATTGTCTCTCTTTTGGTCTGCTTCTTTATTCCCTGCCATTTGGTCTTCTATATCACTAATTCTGTCTTCTGCCTCATTTATCCTAGCAGTAAGAGCCTCCATTTTTTATTGCACCTCATTAATAGCTTTTTTTATTTCAACTTGATTAGACTTTATTTCTTTTATTTCTCCAGAAAGGGTTTTTATTTCTCCTGACAGGGTTTCTCTAATATCTTCCATGCCTTTTTCGAGCCCGGCTAGAACCTTGAGAATCGTCATCCTGAATTCCAGATCTGACATATTACCAATGTCTGTATTGATTAGGTCCCTAGCCTTCGGTCCTGTCTCCTGCTCTTTTTTTTGTGGTGAGTTTTTCCGCCTTGTCATTTTGTCCAGATAAGAATCTGCTGTTCTCCTTGTTAAGTGAACTTGGTCTTGGCTGTATTTCTTTGATCTTCTGGGGGAGGGGCCTGTTGTAGTGATTCTCAGGTGTCTTTGCCCCAGGCGGAGTTGCACCGCCCTGACCAGAGGCCGGGCTAAGTAATCCTCTCAGGTTTGCTTTCAGGAGCTTTTGTTCCCTGAACACGCTTTCTGTAGAGTTCTGGAGGACGGGAATGACAATGGCGGCCTCCCAATCTCCGGTTCAGAGGAGCCGAGAGCTAGGGGCCCCAGTCTTCAGTGCGCCTTCAGAGAAAAGCGTTTAATCCCTCCAGTCTCCCTAGCCCACGTTTGCGCCGGAGAGTGCGCCCGCGCGTCTGCCCGCAGACACCGCGCGCCGGCAGACTCCGCGGGCCCGCCGACACTGCGCGCACTCGCAGACCGCGCGCGCGCCCGCAGACCGCGCGTGCCCGCACACCGCGCTCAGAGAAAATCGTGCCTAAGCAAGCAGTCCCGTCTCACTGGCTTCTGAGAGTGCTCCGAGCTCACCCAGCCTGTGACCAAGCGTCTCTGTCTCTGGCAGAGTCCCACCTGGAGTCTCCGGAGCCCGTAGATCCCTGAGCTCTCCCGGGTCGGAGTCTTCCCGGATCTTGTGGGGACCCCTCGCACAGAGCACCGGCCAGTGCCACAGAGCACCGGTCCGTGTCACAGACCACTAGGAAATCTCGGCTCTGTCTCCGCAGCCGACTTCCCCGCTCTAATACCTGTGAGCTCTGCGACACTCAGACACCCCCGATCCTTCTGTGACCCCGTGGGACCTGAGTCCACGCTGTCCCCACGAGGTCTTCACCCCAGTTTAGCCTCTGGAGCGATGTCCCTCCGTGGAGCCGACTTTTAAAAGTTCTGATTTTGTGCTCCGCCGCTTGCCGGGAGCCGGCCCCTCCCCCTGGGGTCTATCTTCCCGTCGCGTTGGATTCACTTCTCCGCTGGTCCTACCTTTCAGAAAGTGGTCGATTTTCTGTTCCTAGAATTGTTGTTTTTCTTCTCTTCGATCTCCTGTTGGATTTGTAGGTGTTCGGAATGGTTTGATAGGCTATCTAGCTGATCTCCTGCTGGATGATGTCGTCTCAGCTTCCTACTTCTCCGCCATCTTGACTCCTCCCCCCTAGGTTTTTTTAATCATTTTTTTCATGGATTTTTATCATTTCATTTTATTCTTTTCATGGTCTCATTCATATAAAATTTAACAGTACATTTTTGGTAAAACATAGTAAGAGGTAACAGCAGACAATCTAGGGCTCTACCGGTTCTTCTGTGCCAAGTATAGCCATTTCAGCATGTTCTACCAAGGAGGTGGAAGTCTTATTTGACCCCGTGAGGGAGCTCACTGAAATTTAAGAGGTTCTACAGTATTACTAGATATAGGATTGCTAGAGAACTTTGATCCATACACTGAGAAATCTTTAAGAAATCATGGCCCCAAACTCATTTTTATAGTTCATCCAAAAAGTTGCAGGCTAAGCAAAAAACACATCAGCTACCTCTTACTCTTGTAAAAAAGGTAGTAAAAATGAGAACACTGGATCAGATCACAGGTCAGAAATTATACTAATAATTCTTTCAATAGAATAGTAATCCAAGCAGTGTTAAGATACAAATACATAAAATGTAAAAAAAAATTTTTAATAAAAATAAATAAATACATACATAAAATGTAACTCTCCAGAAACCATCATCTTTATCCTTCTATAGAAATAATCCCTTCAATTAGGGGAAGGAATAATCTGGGACTACCCTACTTTTATTAACTGCTTTCATAACTTTTCCCAAATCCAAAGTAAATAATTTAATAAAAAGTAAAAAAAACCTAGAAATAAAATGTTGTATGCATCATCAGAACTGAAAAATCACAATGAAATTGAAAAACAAAGAAAAGGTCTCTAGGAAAGAGTTTGCCTTCCTATCTTCTTATTTTTTGGTGTCTTTTATTGCAAGCACAAAATGGTACATTAAGCAAGGAAATCCCTATTTACATATTATATGCTTATTACACAGCCAACAATGTTCAAAGTGTTTACTGTAAATGTTCACAATTCTGACTAGTGATTAGTTCAGATTAGTGAAACCTGATTAGTGACTGGAAGCTTGCTGAGTCCAGCTACTTTAATGCTCTAGATTAGTGCTATATCCTGAAGGAGACAGAATATTTTTTGGCACGAAGAAGATGGTTAATACAATTTTGGGGTTTTTTTTTTTTAATATTTTATTTATTTATTTGATAGATAGAGAGCACAAGCAGGCAGAGCGGCAGGCAGAGGGAGAGGGAGAAGCAGACTCCCTGCTGAGCAAGGAGCCCAACTAAGGGCTAAATCCCACAGCCCTGGGATCATGACCTGAGCTGAAGGTAGCCACTTAATGGACTGAGCCACTCAGGCGCCCCTAAAATATTGTTGAATGAATGAATGTTGTCTTCAGATACACACAAAGTCAAGTGCTCAAATGTTTTCCCAATCAAAATAAAAAAAATCCTAATTTCTTAATAACATGCTGAAATAAGACAGTTGATATATTTGGTATGAAATTAAAGTTTCACCATCATATCCTGATTCTCAGAAAGCAAGGAGAACTTGCACAAGGAATACATTATTCTCAATCATATAAAAATCTGGTTGTCTTTAAGCAATGCAGACAACCAACCAACCATTAGGATTCCTAACATCTATATCCCATTAAAAGAGATCTCTTCCTACTTCTGTCTATCATAAAGAGTATTTTAACTTTTACTGACATTTTCTTACATTGTTAGTGTGACAACTCCCCAAAGAAATTATTTTATATATATTCTCCTCAATATCAGCCATATATATGATATCCTTTTGTATGAAAAATATCAAATTATAGATTAATTAAAATGAGCTCACTTGATAGAGTAAGCATAAAGTTAAAGGTAATGATACTTAGGGGTCTCCTGGGTGGCTCAATTGGTTAAGCATCTGCCTTTGGCTCAGGTCATGATCCCAGGGTGCTGGGATCAAGTCCCATGTAGGCTCCCTGCTCAGCTCTCTGATCAGCGGGCAATCTGCTTCTCCCTCTGCCCCTCCCTACCACTTACGCTCGCTCTCTCTCTTCTCTTGCTCTCTGTCTGAAAGAAATAAATAAAATCTTAAAAAAAGGTGATGATACTTAGGAAAGAACTCCAAACCAGGAGGTAAAGCAACATGAGTTTCCCCACATAGACTACCACACAACAGCATTTATAAGCTACTATCATTAGCTTTGGGTAGAAAAGGAAAAACAGCATTTTCTGCACTCAAAAAATTAATAGCTTATTTTACTCAATTATACATGAAAAGTCCCAAATGTTACCTTGTTCTCCCTTTCTCTTTAGGTGTCTTCAGTTTAATCAATCAATGAGCACTGGTGAAGCCCCATAATAACATTAGTCATGAACTCATGAAGCTACAATAGGTGGGAAACTATGTATGAGTTACAGTTAATTCTTAACAACCACCTTGCAGAGTTGCTGTTTTCTGTATGTTCTAGCATAAGGAATGAATTCCTAAGAGGAGAATTAACTTGTCCTCAGTCACAGTCAACTGCAGAGTAGTTGATCTCCACACCCATTTTCTTTCCCCCTGCCATTCCACTGCTGAATCTCCTACTATGTGGAACAACATAGTTCCACTATGCTACTGCATAGTTCCACATTCCACTGCTGAATCTCCTACTATGTGGAACAACAATCTGAGGTCTTAAAATTCCATTTGGAATGAGAGGGGGGAAAAGACTGTATGACCTATCCAATAAAGACAATTTATTATTATTTTCTGTGGAACAATATCTAAAAGAAGCCTTAGCTCACCAGAAGAAAACCATAAGACATGCATGCTAAAGACTAACTCATGCTCATCACGATCTATAAAACTACAGTTCGTCTTTTCAAGCAAAGCAAACCCACATTCTGAAAAGTAAATTATGTGTCATCTGCCTGCTTTAAGCAACCTGAAATACTATTTCCAGCCCTCCTAACCACCCTATAGTTCAGCTTCACAGAAGGGTAGCTAATTTAGGGTAGAAATACTGTAAAATCTATTGCAGTTTTTCCTCCCAAGAAACAACAGAAGGAAATGACAAAGAAACATACAGTAGCCTCATTCATTTATACAAACTTTCCCTGAGGAAATAGGCGGATCTAGAAACAAAGGCATATATAACATGCCAAGTACTGGTGGTCAGTACAGCACAAAGTCTTAGCAAAGATTCTGTTCAAAAATAGACCTCAGAATATCAAAGCCATTAAAACAACTTTAGCACAAGAATTCTGGTATAATAGGTGTATCCTGTATTATGAATGCCAAGATAAAGGAGCTAAAATAATAACTGACATTCACTTTTTGATCCTAAAATAAAAACCAATCGGATATATTGCAATGCTCTCACAAAAAGATTATATGCTACTCTTTGTCCCGAAAATTTCATAAGCATCATTCACATGTTATTCTTACTCTAGTGTCTTAATCTCTTTCTACTACTTAAGGAAAAGTTCAAAAGGAAAAAGTAAAAAATATAAAGAATGTCACTTATATTTTATCACAAAAGCAAAACTAATCTTTTATTTCTTTTTGATGGACTGTGGCTTATTTTCATGAAATTGATGGGATATCTTATGTCTGCAATTCAAGAAATGATAGCTAACTTTGACCAACCTTTTTCCCAACTATGAAAATCAGAAAATCATTCTGTGCTTCCATATGAGTAATTAAAAAATAAAAACAGCCAAATATAATCACTCATCAATTAATCTTCAAATTATTTTTTATTTATTCAAACAATAGTTTTAGGGGCACCTGGGTGGCTCAGTGGGTTAAGCCTCTGCCTCCCGCTCAGGTCATGATCTCAGGGTCCTGCTCGGCAGGGAGCCTACTTCCCCCTCCCCCTCTGCCTGCCTCTCTGCCTACTTGTGATCTCTCCTGCTCTCTCTCTCACGCTCTCTCTCTCTCTCTCTGTCAAATAAATAAATAAATACTTTTGTAAAAATAAAAAATAAACAGTAGTTTTACATTGTTTCTTAGCATTTCTTTGGGGGGAGGCTTAGCTACTTTGTTACAAAAAGTCAAAACTTTTAACAAATAAGTTACCCCACAAACAGAATCACCAGTGGACTATTCAGAAGACTTGAGAGTTCTGGACATAACTGACAATAGGCTAAAGTTTAAAAGAAAGGAAGTCAGTACTAAGCACAGCATTGTGGAAAGGTTGAAAACAGTTGGGGTTTAGAAAGAATGAGTTTCTAGTTGTGTATCTCCATATACACAGCTTTTCAACTAACCACTGCATTTTTTCTTTATGTGAATAAATATCCCCTTTCCTTTGACAAAGTTAAACATCACTAAGAAGGCATCTAAACATTCCATTTAGAGTCATGACTATATAACTTCAAGTTTATGTAGAAAACACCCAAATTTAACCTTAAAGAGTGATGTATCATCATTCCAAACATGAAAATGCAATATAATTATACCCTTAATGTTTAATGTATAATGAGTTTGTGTTAAATAATTCTGTTACTCACCTTAGTTTTTTTCCCTATTCCATCTGTTCAGTAATTTGCTTTCTAAAGAATATATGCTTAGTGGGAGTAAATAAGACACCTCTTATTAGAGGTAGAGATAGATTCTCCTCTTATTAATGACATCATCAAATCTGCCTGTTTATAGTCTCAACTATCTGAACTCATGGCCTACATGGATAAATGGATTTGTTTAGTTTATAATCCTCAGTGTGTGATTAGCAACAATTAACCAGACAGATAATAACTTGATGCATCTTTAAAACAAAATATGGTGAGATTGCATTTTCCATTATTTTTATATGTGGAGTCTTTAATGTTTCTTCATGATTAAAACTGAAAAACATAAATCTCAAGTATTTATTTCTATAGGAAAACTAAATTTGAATTATGCAAGTCAGATTTCTACAAAGTATTCAGAAACAGAGCCCCTGTTTAAAAAATTAACCACTCTGATCTTAGTGAACTTATTATTTTCCAGGTTATAGATACATTTTATAATAGCAAGTTCATTTATAATTTCAACACTTAGATTCTTGCCTAGGTACAAACAATTGTTACTTCTCCATTCTCTAAGGTTTTTGTAATTTTATAACCTTTAAGGCGTCTTTAAATACCAAGCAGCTATAAGAAATACCTTTGCAGGGGTGCCTGGGTGACTCAGAGTTAAAGCCTCTGCCTTCAGCTAAGGTCACAATCCCAGAGTCCTGGGATGGAGCCCCACATCGGGCTCTCTGCTCAGCAGCGAGCCTGCTTCCCCTCCTCTCTCTCTGACTGCCTCTCTGCCTACTTGTGATCTCTGTCAAATAAATAATAAATAAAATCTTAAAAAAAAAAAAAGAAGAAATACCTTCGCACACTGTTAGTGCGAAGGTAAACTGGTATAGTTACTATGGAAAAGAGTATAGATAAAGCTGCCTCAAAAAATTAAAAATAGAACTACCATATCATCCAGGAATCCCACGTCTGAGTACATGACCAAATGAAATGAAAAGAGGATCTCAAAGAGATAATTTCACTCCCATGTTCATTACAGCACTATTTCATAATAGCCAGGACATGGAAACAACTTAATTGCCCATCAATGGATGAATGAATAAAGCAAATGTGGCATATAAATACAATGAAATCTTACTCAGCCATGGAAAAGGGAAAGAAATCCTGCCGTTTATGAGAACATGGATGAACATTCAGGGTTTTACGCTAAGTGAAATAAGTCACACAGAGAAAGACAAATACTATATCATATCAGTATACATGGATACATGGAATCTAAAAGTGCTGCACTCAGAAACAGACTAGAATAGGAGTTTCTAAGGCCAAGGGGAGGGGGAAACGGGGAGATGCTAGACAAAGGGTACAAACTTCCAATGACGAGACGAATAACTTCTGGGACTATAATGTACAGTGGAGTGATTAGAGTTATTTATACTGTATTATATACTTGAAAGTTGCTAAGGGATATTTTAACCACAAAAGGGGGAGCACCTGGGTGGCACGAGCAGTTGAGCAGCCAACTCTTTGTTTCAACTCAGGTCATGATCTCAGGGTCATGGGATCCAGCCCAGAATCGGGCTCCAAGCTCAGTGCAGAATCTGCTTGGGATTCTCCTTCGCTCTTCTCTGCTCCATTCTGTCTCTCAACCTCTCTCTCAAATAAATAAATAATTTTTTAAAAAAACAAGTGATAATTATGTGATATGAGCTAAGCTGAAGTTCTGGTGGTAATCATTTCACAATATATATAAGTGTGTCAAACCAACACATTGTACATCTTAAACTTATACAATGTTATATGCCAATTATATCTTAATAAAGCTGGGAAAAAATACTTTGTACCACAAGACAATGTTAGCTCACTTTTTTTTTTTTTAAAGATTTTATTTATTTATTTGACAGAGAGAGAGAAATCACAAGTAGGCAGAGAGGCAGGCAGAGAGAGAAGAGGAAGCAGGCTCCCCGCTGAGCAGAGATCCCGATGCGGGGCCCAGGACCCTGGGACCACGACCTGAGCTGAAGGCAGAGGTCTTAACCCACTGAGCCACCCAGGCGCCCCAGCTCACTTTCTTGACCTTATTTCTCTCAAGTCCCCAGACTTCCAGTGGGAAACATCTGGAGTTTCAATTAAAGGGAGCATTTTGATTATCCACAGATATTCTACCCCAAAATTGTAGTATAGGCAAAAAGACTTGTCTTCACAGTCATCTAAGATTACATAACACCAGGTATCTATTTAAAGGATGAGATTAGTGGGGTCTCTAAAAAGAGAATGAAGTTTTGGCACACACATTTTTACAAAGGAAATACAGTATTATTTATAAGCAAAGTGTGAGTCAGGTTGTGTTCTTTGGTTAGTTCAATAAGCAAAATCATACAATCAAGTACCAGCCAAGTCGTAATTTCCACTCACAACGTTCTTATTCATGGATTATGCTGAAAGAGTTAATATTATGCTCAGGGTCTGCTCTAAGAGTAATGTATTAAGGATTGGTTGTGTTTAATTTAGGCAAATTTGAATGCTATGCTATTTTTACTCCCTAAACAGGTGTTAATATAGAAAGAACCCATGCCAGTACAGTATTAAAAAAAGAATACCAACCTTGGGTTCAAAATGCTAATTATAGTTTGAATTTCTTGTTAAGTAACGTAATACCACTGAATCTCAGTTTACTTATTTACTGACACTGAATGAAAAAAATATTCAAAGCACGTTTTATAGGGTGCTCTTATAAGAGATAGTGATTAGTACTTGGTAAAATTGAAAGCTCTAGATAAGTATAATTATCATATTATTTATTGAAATGTTCATGATAAGTTGAAAGGAAAGTCCCGATGACTTAAAGCCTGAAAGTACATCAAACATAATAATACATAATAAAACAACAGTAATTAATAAAATTTTAAACAATAAAACAAAAATTTTAAAAATTTAAATAAAACATAATAAACAACAGTAATCATATATGCACACAGAGTTTAATGAATTAAGTATTATATTTAAATTTTCCTTCTTCTCCCAAAAGCATAAATTACATCATCGCATATACATCTAATGTATCAAGGAGAACAAATGATATAAATTAAAATGTCAATTCCTAAAACCATTAAGTTCTTCAGCTTTTTCTATAAAAATTCTGACAAAGTCCTTAGATATATTAAAATGTTTAAAAGTAATAATAGCTCAAAGAAGAATATTAGACCATTTTTAAAAACAGAGGCTGAGGAATTTTAAAGTTACCATAAGTTTACAAATCATAGGTACTTACAATTCTTTCATAAAATCCCCATGAAATGGTACGGTTCCTTTGGCTATTTACCCATAGAGAATGCTACACCAACTGTCCTGTTCTGTTACTGACTCTTCTGTTTATCATGCGTGTCAGTGCCAGGCACTTCTTACCTCTGGCAAATATGTAAAAGAAGGAATTTACTGGTCTTTCAAAATCATTCCGGGAATGATCATGTAACATGTTCACAGCTCCTTTTTCTGAAGGAAATGTGTTTCATATAGAAATTTTAAAAAGTTGCTTCTTATTTAGCAGCTTAAAAACCAGAGATTCACTGTTTTTATAAAATTATAAATTCTTGCAGATTCTCAACATATATGATTCTTTTACATTTTTAAGCAACACCTCACTAGATAATTTAACTAATCATTAGATGTTAGTGCTCAGAAACACATCTATAGGATATTTAAGAAAAATCTTAAAATTATTTATAGGATGATAATTTGAAGAAAGTTGGGTAAATAAAAAAAAATCAGAGAAAAGTTCAGGTATCTTTTTTGTAAAACAGAAAAGGAAATAGGCACATTTCCTGCAAAAGCCCTAAGACTTCTATTTGTTCAAGGCAAACACCATTTCCCATCATAAAAACCCCAATAGAGCCAATGGAAGCTGATACTTGAGTTACATGGCTCTACACCTACCAGACCAGAAGACTATGGCCCTGAAGTGAATGGAGTAGCATCTGAAAGGTTAGATTTTATAGTTCTTTTATAAATCAAAGGTTATCTTTGTAACAATCAGAGTTTTTAAGAATGCTCAAAATCAAATACAGATTATTCAAATAATAGCAACAGAAACTGTGGTCCAAAATTACAAGTCCCATTATTTTCACTCACAAAAGCATTATTTCTTTTTCCACTTGTGCAGTATTGCCTTTTATGCAAGCTATAGCCTCAAATAAACTGAGGGCTTCCACTGGGATTTCCTTCCAGTGTTGATGGGAACCAACAGTCAAAAGAGCTCTGTTTTTCACCTACATCTCTCTCCACAACAAAACCTCTTTACAAGGATGTCTATACTTTTTTGTCTACTTCCTTACCTCATATCAGCTCATGAGTCCACTCCCATTTGGCTGGCATTCTTTTTTTTTTTTTTTTTAATTTATTTATTTGACAGAGAGATCACAAGTAGGCAGAGAGGCAGGCAGAGGGTGGGGGCGGGCGGGCTCTGTGCTGAGCAGAGAGCCTGATACAGGGCTCGATCCCAGGACCCTGAGATCATGACCTGAGCCCAAGGCAGAGGCTCGACCCCCTGAGCCACCCAGGCGCCCTTTAGCTGGCACTCTTAACCTTACTGATACTGTCCTACAGTTTTATATCACCAAATACCTTTATGTTGCTCTGGATAAGAACAGACCTCGTCTCTGTTCTTATCTCACTTGACTTCTTAGCACTACTCTAAACATCTGATATTACCAATCCTGAAATATTTTCCTAGAACTAGATTCCTACATATCATACCTTCTGGTTTGCCAAGAGAGCCACAATTTACCTCTGTTGTCCTTGCTTCAGTATAGTAGTTGAGTTTTAGCAAAACCCAAATCCCACCACACCCCTGCTTCCTTTCCCAAGGTGTCCCACGTTGCATAATCAATCATATGGTCACCCTACTGGGGTATTACTGCCCATTTTCTTTCTTTCTTCTTCTTCTTTCTTTAGATTTTATTTATTTATTTGAGAGAGAGAAAGAGCGACTGACCATGATTGGGGGGAGGAGCGGAGGGAGAGGGAGCAACAGACTCCCTGCTGAGCCAGGAGCCTAACTTGGGGCTCAATCCCAGGACTCCAAGATCATGACCTAAGCCAAAGGCAGATGCTTAACCAACTGAACCACTCAAGCACCCTAGGCCATTTTCTTCATATCTCTCCTGGCTATCTAATTAGGCATGTCAAATTTGGCAATGCCTAAAAAACAAAATCTTAACTTCTCCTCCCTTAGTCTTCCCATCTCAATAAACAGCCCCAGGAAAGCCAAAAATCTAAGGGTTAACTTTGATTCTCTTTCCTTCATTGCTCAAATGTAGTCTAAAATCAATGCTGAATCCATACACTCAATCTCCATTACAACCTCGGGTCAACCTAACCCTCCCACATATACCACCAGTACAGTCTCCCTGCCTCTGCTCTCATGCTGCAATCCAATCTCTACTAAACACTTCAACAGGGATCGTTTTTATTTTTTAAGATTTTATTTATTTGACAGAGAGAGAAATAGCAAGAGCAGGAACACAAGCAGGGGAAGTGGGAGAAGGAGAGACAGGCTTCCTGGGGAGCAGGGAGTCTAATGCAGGGCTGCATCCCAGAACCCTGGGATCATGACCTGAGCCAGCTGAAGGCAGACGCTTAATGCTTAAGGACTGAGCCATCCAGGCACCCCTACAGTGATCGTTTGTAAATGTAAACTCAATCCACTCATTCTCTGTTGTAAATCCTCCAAAGGCTTCCTATGGTTTTAAGAGTAAATCCCAAAAGCTTCATCAGTGCATAAAAAACCCAACCAGACTGGCCCTATCTCAGTCTCAGACCCCTTTCATAAGCCTTCTGTGCGCTAGCAACACTTTCTTGTAGGTCTGTTATTCATAAGCCTCCCAACCTTAGGGGCTTTGCCTTTGCTGTTCCCCAGACCTAGAATTCTTTTCCCCCTGTGCTTTCCTCTTTCCTCATCACTCAGATCTCAGTTTTAAATGTTAACTTCTCATAAAGACTTTCATGGATATTGAAATAGCAAATCAAATAGCAAAACATTTGCTATTACATCACCCTATTTTAATTCTCCCCAAAGCATTCATCACTGTTATTTTTCTTTTATTTATTTTTTCTGGCTGTTCTCACAAAACCCGGCTTCTACCGCACCCCTCCTCCACTCCCTAGAATCAAAATTCTGGGAAGAAGATACCTCGCTGGTCTTTCCACTGCAGGATATCTCCCAGCCTCCCACAGACACTCAGGCCCAGGCAGGACTATCTTGTCAGAACAGGAGGGTTCCTGGGAACAACTCTAGCAATAAGGCCCATTAGCTCCTGCAGCAGAGACCACATGGACTAGGATTCCTCCCCCAGCCACTGTTCCAATAAATCAGTCTAAAAGCAAAGAAGAGCTAAGATGGTAGAACTCCATTAGTATTGACGTGAAATTAAAAGAAGAGTAATGTCAATAAGGAAATATAGGGTAGGCCCCCATCTGTGGGACGGTTCTTCAGGGCTGCGCTTTGGCCTATTGAGAACGGTTTGCTTCATGCACTTCTTATATTTTAATTAAAAGGTAGAAATACAATTATTCTTATTCTGTAGTTCAGATAAATCACCCCACCATCCTATAATTCAAACAAAGTGCCACTTTTGCTTAAAGGCGGAAGCAGTCTAGCAAGATAGTGCTGACTACCTGGGCTGATTCCTAGCTTAGCCATTAACTGGTCAAGTGTAGAGCAAGTGACTTATCCTCACTCTATCTTAGATCCTCATCTGTAAAATGGGGTAATAACATCTACTCAGGGGTTTAATTTGCTACTATAAAGAAAGTTCTCAGCACAAGGGTCTGCAGCATAGAAACTGCTAAAACTTACTGAGTGTTCTAATGCCCCCAAAAAGAACATAAGCAGGCCTTTGCAATAAACATTTTGACAGTGAAATTAATTCTATGCTATCCCTTTAAAAAAAAGTATATCCGTTTAAAAAATGTAAATCTACAATTTATTAGTCAATTTACACTTAACGATACAAACACAAACACAGATGCATACTTTTTTTTTTAAAGGCCTCTGGGTGAATCACAAGGAAAAATTTTGAGATTTGTCATGAGAGCTTTTTCTAGATCAACTTTCTTAGTGTGGCTCCCTCTTGGAAAATAATTAATAATTCAACATTAATTCTAAAGCTAAATATGATTATTTTCCTTGGTTCCCAGCATATTGGGTTATAAGCTCTACAAAGGCACAGGTATTATGATCACTGCCTAGTATGGAGAGAAGCTGTAGTTCTCCTACACATTCAGCAACCACTCTACTTTTGTGTATTTCCAGCTTAGTGCCTTATTTAGAAGCCAAATGATGTTTGCCCAGGGTGGGGGGGCTGCCCATGTCTCTGCCGAGTGAAGCGGAAATCCAAACGGCAAAGCAACAGACACAGAGGAGATGCTATGTTTTCATGAAGACATGCTGTTGCCTTGTGAGATCTCTGGGCAAGAAGTAAATATGATTCCCAGTCAATAATTTGCTCTTCCACTTAGTCAAACTCCAAAACAGACACCCTTTAAGAATACCTTGCCTGTGATGTGCATATTTTCCTCTGGGCGTTTCCTTCTCTTGGGAGAATTTAAATAGATACATGCCCCCTCCAGAATTCTACCAGCAGTGAGCAATCTGTTTCCTTCCATAATATTGTGAATTTCATAATGTTGCATTTTAATGGTGAAAGTAACTTTCACTACTTTAAAATCAAAAGCACAAAAATCAGATTCAGCACCTTACATGTAGATCATAGCGAATACCACATAGAGAAAAACAGACATTTATCTTCTTTGCAGTGATTAAACTTTTTCTTTTTTTAAATCAGAAAGGCCTTTATTTTTTAGGTGCCCTATATCCATAGAAAAAAAAAAAAAAAAAAGAAAAGCACAATAATGGCCTATGTCCCAAAAAAAGTACGTGAATACTAATGGATAAGGCTGGAACAGTTCTGTAAAAAGTCACTAAAAATAAAATTATTATCAACAAACTGTAGCAGTACTGAACTAAGGTTTTACAGAGTGGGTAAGGGCAGAGTGAGAGACAGAGAATCTTAAGCAGACTCCAGACCTAACTCATGAGCTAGACATGGGCTTGATCTCATAACCCTGAGATCATGACCTGAGGTGAAATCAAGAGTTGGATACTTAACCTATTGAGCAACCTAGAAGCCCCTAACATTTTAATTTTTAGATAAAAGAATGCTTTGGCATCATCATGAGCCCACACACTGTGCACTTTCTGCAGACCAGGCTTTTTGTAAAGTGCTTCTCAAGCGTTCTTTCATCCTTTCTCATAATAAGCCAAACAGGCATTCTGCTGAGATACCTAAGAATAGGAAGGAACTATTTAGAGTCAATGAGGTACCTAGGAGGCAGTATTTGAATCCAGAACCTAGACTCTATCCGTTAAACTTAGAGTCTAATTTAATTCCAAATGTGCTCCAAATTAAATTTTCCACCCTGATTTTATTTTAAAGGCTTGAACTATGAAATGACTTATCTATAGGCACTCTGTACTCAAAACATTAAAAAAAAAAAGGGCATGAGGTAACTACATGCACAGGGAAAAAACAATAAAACTGACTTATTTTCAACAGACATCAAGAACTTAAGAAGGTATTCAAATCTCACTGCTGTTTTTTAGAAAAAATGTAAAAATCATTTCCTAAATAATTGACATTATGAGTATATATATTTTTTGAACTGAACAAAGCCATGCGTTATTTTCTTAATAGTGTTTTCTCTTTAACCTCAGAGAAACTATCCAATAGGAAAAAAGGAATTTTTATCCTTATAATTTTTCATTTAAACAATACTTCTAATTCCCTCTTACTTTGTATTGCCTTTTATGTTTTATAATTTAAGATTTCCACAGATTACAGAAGTAGGAATACTCCTTTTTTTTTTTTTTTTTAAGATTTTACTTATTTATTTGAAAGAGAACATGAGTGGGGGGAGGAGCAGAGGGAGAGTGAGCAGCTGAGCAGGGAGCCTGATGCAGGGCTCCATCCCAGGACCCTGGAATCATGACCTGAGCCAAAGGCAGATACTCAACTGACTGAGCCACCCAGGCACCCCAAAAGTATGAATAATTTCTCAGTATCAGTATTATTATGGTTATGTTTTAAATGTTATCAATAGTTCAGTAGATTGCCTAGCTTTTCAAGATTTTTTTTTCTTAAATTATGCAAAGGGAAGATTAAGCCTTCAGCACATGATTATGATGACCATATGTGGGGGCTGCCATGAAATAATCCAACAAGTGTCAACATGCCACAGGTCTTTCAGAGAGACAGGACAAACGTCTCTTAGGTTGTGGACTGTGACCCTCAGCAGCAGTGTCAGGAGCGTGTGTTCTGGCTGCCTGGCTAGATCCAGATACTAAAAATCCTGACACTAAAATCTCTTCTTCCTTCCCAGACATTCCAAACACACCCAAGATTTAGATCAGACATTTTAATGCAAGAGATACAAAGTTAAAACCATCAAATACCAGGGGCGCCTGGTTGGCTCAGTAGGTTCAGCGTCTGTCTTTGGATCAGGTCATGATTCCAGGGTCCTGGGATCAAGCCCCAGGTCAGATTCCCTGCTCAGTGGGACCTGCTTTTCTCTCTCCCTCTGCCCCTCCCTTCCCCCCACCTCACCCCCATGTAGTGCATTCTCTCTCTCCCAAATAAATAGAATCTAGGGAGGGAGGGGGAACACCAGTCATAGGAGTGGATGTTGTCACACACTCCACAGGTGCTGAGGCAGCCTGAAGAGGGGGTGGCAGCAGCAAGACTAGGATTCAGGGCAAGACCAGGATCTGGGCAGGAGAAGCAGCAGGTCCAAGTGGGCCACCCTAACCTTCTATGGCTTCCTTTCTCTCCTCAGCTCCTGGTGATCTCTCTCATTTCACAGCATACACAGCACTTAACTCTTAACTTCATTCATATTAATTTTATAGACTGACTAAAATGCTGTTTTCATTTATGCATGTTTTATATTCGCAAATAAGATCCTTGAAGAAGGGAGCTCTATGGCACAGCACATGGAAGCTACTCAAACACTATGCATATAACCCTAGATTGTCTTACTGATCTATTTTTGTGTCTGTATTTTGAATCTCTAAATTTTAGTTCCCTTCTTTAAAGAATTCACAGATAGTTCTTCAGTCCCACAAGTTCCCTACACATTGCTAAAGCATATACACAGTTCCCAATACACATATTTTGCACAGCTCCTTCTGTGAAACCCTTAGTGGTATGTGCGTATCTGTTGTCCAAAACACTGGTTCTCCAAAAAAGGCTAGTTCTAATGTTAATTCCTCTGAGAAGCCACCCCTACTTCTCTCCCCCTTCCTCCCATTGAACACCCTAGTTCCCTGTCCTATGTTCACTGAACACTTAGAAAAGGACACTCACTTATTACATATCATCTATTTTCCATCCTGCATTATGGATCATTTAAGGTAAAAAATTAATCATTTTCATTTTTTATTCTATCAGTACTAGAAGAGTCAATAAATGATTTTTTTAAATAATGAATATAAAGACTAAATTGATATCTAAGGAAAAGTAGTCAGATATTCATGAGAATATTTCTAGAGGATCCCGTGAAAAACTGAAGTAGTCAAAGATTTAAAAAACTGGGGCTTTTGTTTGTTTGGTTTGGCTTTTGTTTGTTTTGTTATTTTTAAAGACAAAGCTCCTCATGATTAACAGGGGACAGAGCCTCAACTTCCAGCAGGGGTCAATACCGAAAGTCACACCAGTTAACATTTTTCATGTGAGCTAGGAGCTCCAAAAATGAGAGACAATATAACTGCTGGTAGTTGCTATGGTAGCAAAAATAAACCTTGTACAGATATTCCAGTCATCCTTTAACTATGCTTTCTATTTGCTGGGGGTTTTCAGCATTGTTTGAGCCCAAGATAGTAAAAAAAAATCTGCAGCTTATTCTCCAGGAAGAAAATAGGAAGCTGATACATGAATTACAGCTGAAGTCTTCTTTGATTAATAAATAGCTAGAGGAAATCCCCACCCCACCCTCCAAGAAAGGGGGGGGGGATTTTTTTCACCAGACAGATATAAAACAGGCAGCTGAAGATAGAGACTGAAATGAAGCAGTTACATTAAAAAAATAAGTCTAGCTTTTCAGATGAATATATATCTTAAGTTCAATTGAGAGTTTTTCTAAGTATACAAATAATTCTTATTAACAAAGTTGGCTGTACTGCATGGAGAAATGAATTGGAAATATTTCAACACATAGATTAAAACTCTAGGAACCTGGAGGGTTCCTTCCACACTTGGGAGTCCCTTTTGACTGCCATGTTCAGCAAGGTATTTTACCTGCACAAAGGGAATGGACTCAGGCTAGGTAGTACAAGAAATGAACCAAAATATGCAGTCCTGCAATAAAGACACACAAAGTATCTCAAGAGTCATGACAAATAAGACAGAGAATATATATCTGGGTAGAAGTATGAAGAAAACATCCCAGAGGAGGTGAGGGTTGACATAGTTTTACAGGAGGTTGATTATAGACGTTGAGATGGAGTGGGAGAGACATTTGGAAAACTGCTTATGTGAGCAGAGGCAGGCATAAGTGGGACTCAGAAAAGAGCAAGTAGCTCAGTTTATGGATAGACTAGCAGGAGTGGCTCAAATAGCCAGTAGTAACACTAACAAACAACAAAAAAGGTCTTAAATCACACTACAAGGAGTCTGCATAAAGTCTACTTCGTAAATCCGTACCTCTCAGCCTCAGATCCGTAATACCTGTTACCAAGTGGCTTAGTGTCACTTTTCCAGGTTCTTTCTCACCAACCCCTACCCATAGCCCTTTCAACAGGAATTCTAAAATTGCTTTCTGATACCCAAGAAGCTTATGTAGACTGCCTTTTCCTCAGTTATGCCATCTCCATCACAGACTTCAAATGGCAGATCAGGGAAAGGGAACGGAGTCAGCATCTTCCTAAATCCTTTCTGCACCTTCCACAAGAATGTGTTACTCTAGCTCAATATCCACACTCTTCTTCCTCCAAGGGTATGGCCATCTAGGTATATTGCCGCTTTATCCATGTTAATCACTTGACCCCAGGTCGCCTTCTACAAACACCGAGGAACTTGACATCTGGCTCATAGTAAACTTACCCTTTCTTTTGCTCTCACTTAAAATTTCAGAGCTCATATTGATGGTCCATCAACACCCTATCTGAGTTCACTGACTTCTTCACACTTGCACTCCATCACCACAGAGCCTTGTAATTACCTGAAATTTTACTATATCATATCTGTCAAACTTTAATATCCTATTCTGATTGTAACTTCTTACACCTTTCAAATCCTGTACCTACCCCTCTAATAAATACCCTAGCTTCATTTACTTGCCATCCACCATATACTACTTGGCTAATCACCTGAGTTACACTTTCAATTGCAATCTCAATTATTTTGCATTCTTTATCCTCCACCTTATACAGCTCATAAAACCCCAAATTGGAATTACTAAAATAACAATACCCTTCCTACTCCCATATAAATTGTCCCAAGAAAGTAAGCCCTATAAAATCATTTCATTGATTTCAGACTGTCTTCTTTTATGATTTAGTCTTCTAAATTTCCGTAAGCAAACTGGAAATAAACTATCAGCATTTGAAAATGTTTCTTTTTTTATATTGAATAAAAGTATCAGCCACCATAACAAATGTTTATCAGTGGTTTCCCCAGCACCAATTTCATACTTCTTGCGCAGTCTGGCATTCCTGGTGACTAGTTGGGATTGATTCCCATTAACTAGCCATATAAGTGGGCCCTAATTACCCTAAAACGAATAGCAAAATCTCACAACCTTACTACTGAAATTGACAATAACTCAGGACCAAATCAAATAGAGGCTGGCATTACTCTAGCCATGGGCATTGCTATGGAGACAGTCTTCAAGCAGGTTCAGAGTACAGCCCAAGAGTTTGACAATCAGACTAAAAGAACTCTTGAAGAAAGACTGTTGTGCAGATGTGACATCTAGAACTACTGATCTTTTGTGCAGTCATGCATCAGAAGGCCAGGGTTCACACCCAACTTTCCTCTTCTTCCTCCTCTCCCTCCCCCTCCCTTCTTTTAATCTGGAAAAAGGTGATAATGATAGCTTTCATGGAAGTTATGAAAATGACAAAAGATATATGCAAACACTCTACCACTGGGTTATCTAGGCCCACTTTCTCCCTCCAGTAGTACCCATCAGCTGGAGAACTGAAAATGGGAGAGACTGCAATTCAGGCTGACTGTTTTATGGTTGGTGGCATGCTGAACAAAAATCTATCTAGGGAAAAGAGAAAGCTTGAAACTGAGCCAGCTAATTGAAGAAAGTTAAAATGACTGACCCTAGAATTTAGACACAAGAGAGAAAGAAATGCATGAGAAGCCAGATAACCAGAAAAACAAAATATGTTAAAGAAATATAAAAAGCAGAATAAGTGAAATAGGAAAGAAAAGAGAATAAGAATTTGTAGAGTGGAGTTTCTGAATTTATCTTATCAGGGATACGCTAATTCCAGTTAGTAACAAAAGAAATGGTTTATAGGAGTACAGGAATTCTAATTAAAAAAAAAACATTAAGATAGGTGGCAGATGAGTCAAATACCCTATCTTAATAAAGATCATGATGACAGGTTAGAGGGGATAGAGGAAAATACTGTAGGAGATGGGCAGCTATGAATGTGGGTCAAGAGTATTTGGCCAGGTGGTATGAATCTCCAAGGCAGTGAGATTCTTGATTGTTTGTGCCCTCTCTTCCAAGAATACAGGTAATATGAAGCAAAAAAGAGGACATAAGGAAAAACCAATATTAATATTACCTCTGTGCCCAGGAGAATAAGTATCTTGAAAAGGAAATGCAATCTTATTTAAGAACAAGAATAATGCGAGGAGGGAAAGGGAGATGGGAAGTTGAGGCCATGTCTGTCACAGAGCACAGGCTCAGAAGATAACAGCTATGTATCTTGTAGCCATTAGTGGTGGTGGCTAACCCATTAATTCCCAAAACTCTATTTTTAGCCTTGTGTTATTTCTATTCACATTTCAGAACAGGTGAAAATATAAAACTAATTTAATTACTACTTAAATATCTACCTGAAAACCTATAATCAGCAAGCCTACCTCTCATATCAAAATCTAGATTGTAATTGCATATATTCTCTCTGCAATTACCCCTTTCATAGGACATTTTTCCAAAATGAGTAATCACTGAGTACAAACGGATAATTCCCTGCTAAGATTGTTACTTACTTTCTTGTTCTTAAGTTGATGGATGTTTTACACATACTAGGCTGATTACATAACTATGAACACTTCCAAAACAGCCAGCTGGAGTGTGTGTGTGTGTGTGTGTTTTCTTTTAAGCTTACCGGGTTTTTTTTCCTCCTTATACTCAAATGCTTTAAGAGGAAACAGATGAAGACAAAAATATAAATATCAAGATAGAAATATCAAATAATAATACTCTTTGTAACTAAACATGAACAAAGAGACTCCTTCAATTTTTTTCCCTTAACCTTCAATAACTGGTATTATATTTGCTTACTAAATATAAAAGCTTTTTAAAAAATGGAGAGACTACACAAGGAACTCAAGAAAAAAATGGTCTACATAATATAGCCTCCATCAATGAGGGGAAAGTGCTTTGGAGACTTCTCTACTTCCCTCTAGAAACCAGTTAAACTTTTGACAGGTTTAAGCATCTGAACCAAAAACGATAAAAGACAGAACACTAGCCTAGAAATTACTTCCTTTCCACACTTGGCAAAATTTGAACTATTACCTTCTAATGTACTCTCCACATGATAACTCTCTTCAGAAATACCCAGGAAAATACATATCGAAATTACTTCAATTCAGGAAAAAAATGCATGTAACTATATATGTATGTTTACATTGTAAACACTTGATTCTCTGCAGCTTATCTCTGAAAGAGTCCTCTGAGAAATATTCTTCCAGAAATATAATAGATTTAGAACACTCTCCCAGAGTTATAGCTGCTATTTTGTGGTATTAGGGAATTAAAAAATAGAGAGTAGCTCTAGCATCCCCTGTTGCACTTGCTATAATATCTAACTTCTCAAAATTAAAAAAAAAAAAATCTTCCACAGGACACATGAGCAGAAAGGCCAAAGGTGATATTTTTTAAGATGTTAAAAAGTTTTATTGAGCTACAATTCACATATGGTAAAATTTACCCATTTGAAGTATAAAATAGTGTTTTTTTAGTATATTCACAGAGTTGGGCAACTATCAACATAATCAATTTTAGAACATTTTCATCACCCCAAAAAGAACCAAAGGTGATATTTTAATGAGGGCTGGGGTAAGGAAAGTCAGGAAATGTGGCCATGTTAAACAAAGTAGGGTCTCATCTATCACTAAGATCAATGTTAAGGAGCTTATTGCCTGTGTTTTCTTTTAGGAATTTTACAGTTTCAGGTCATACATCCAAGTTCTTAGTCCATTTTGGGTTAATTTTTGTATATGTTATAAAATAGTGATCCAGTTTCTTTCTTTTCTTTTTTTTGTATAGAGCTCTTTTGTTTCCCCATTGTATATTCTTGCCTTTGTCATAGATTAATTAACAATATATATGTGAGTTATTTCTAATTCTAAGTACTAAGTTCTAAGTACTCTAATTCTACTCCATTGATCTACAAGTTTTTCAACCAAGACCATACTTTTTAATTAAAATAGCTTTGTAGAACAGCTTGAAATCAGGGAGCATGATAACTGCAGCTTTGTTCTTCTTTCTCAAGATTACTTTGGCTATTAAAGGCATTTTGCTGCCCTATACAAATTTTAGGATTCCTTGTTACAGTTCTGTGAAAAACACTGTTGATATTTTGATGAGGATCCCACTGAATCTATAGATTGTTTTGGATGGTATGGGCATTTTATCTTTTTTAAAAAATATTTTATTTATTTATTTGACAGAGAGAGAGAGATCACAAGCAGGCAGAGAGGCAGGCAGAGAGACAGGGGAAGCAGGCTCCCTGCTGAGGAGAGGGCCCCATGCAGGCCTTGATCCCAGGACCCTGAGACCATGACCTGAGCCTAAGGCAGAGGCTTAATCCACTGAGCCACCCAGGCACCCATGATATGGGTATTTTAACAAAATAAATTCTTCTAATCCATGAACACAGTATATCTTTCCATTTATTTGTGTCTTCAATTATTTTCATCAATGTCTTATAGTTTTCAGAGTAAACAAGTCTTTCGGCTCCTTGGTTAAATTTATAACTAGGTACTTTATTATTTTTTTATGTAATTGTAAATGGGATCACTTTCTTAATTTTTCTTTCAGCTAGCTCATTATAAGTTTATAGAAACTCAAGAGATTTCTATATGTTAATTTTGTATCCTGCAATTACTGTTTATTAATTCTAACAATTTTGGTAGAATCTTTAAGGTTATCTGTATGTGATAGCAATCTGCAAACAGTGGCAGTTTTACTTCTTCCTTTCTAATTTGGATGCCTTTTCTTTCTTTTTCTTGCCTAATTGCTTGTCTAGAACTTCCAAAACTATGTTGAGAAAAGGCGGTGAGAATGGACTTCCTTGTCTTGCTCCTGACCTTAGAGGAAAGCTTTCAGCTTTTCAATGCTGAGTATATTAGGTTTAAGTTTGTCACAAATGACCTTTATTATGTTGAGGAACATTCCCTCTACGTATACTTTGTTGAGAGTTTTTATCATGTGTTAAATTTTTTCAATGCTTTTTCTGCATCTACTGAGATGATCAATGTGGTTGGTGTATCATGTTGATTGATTTGCAGATGTTGAACTATCCTTGCATCCCTGGAATAACCCTATGTAATCATCGTGTATGGTCCTTTTAACATAGTTGAATTTTGTTTGCTAATATCTTGATAAGGATTTTTGTTCGTCATGGATATTGGCCTGTAATTCTCTTTTATTGTACGTTAACAGAGGTTTCTTATGATCCTTTGTATTTCTGTGATACCAGTTGTGACTTCTCTTTCATTTCTGATTTTACTTATTTAGGCCCTCCCCTTTTTTCTTGATGAGCCTGGCTAAATGTTTGCCAATTATGATTATTTTATCAAAGAAACAGCTCTTATTACCACTGATCTCCGTTTTCTTTTTTTGCATCTATTCCATTTATTTAACTCTGATCTTTTTTATTTCCTTTCTTCTACTACTTTTGGGCTTCATGTCTTCTTTCTCTAGTTCCTTTAAATGTAAAGTTGGACTGTTTATTTGAGATTTTTCTTGTTTCTTGAAGTAGGGCTGTATCAATATGAACTCCCTTTATCCCATAAATTTTGGAATATTGTGTTTCTATATTCATTTGTCTTGGGATGCTTTTTTTATTTTGCCTTTGATTTCTTTTTTTTTTTTCCATCAATCTATTAGTTGTTTAGTAGCACATTGTTTAGGCTTCATGTGTTTGTATTTTTTTCCAGTTTTTTTTTTTCTTGTAACTGGTTTCTAGTTTCATACCACTATGGTTGGAAAAGATGCTCAGTAGGATTTTAATCTTCTTAAATGTATTGAGATTTGTTTTGTGGCCTAACATGTGATCTATCCTGGAGAATGTACTCTTTGTACTTGAAAAGAATATGTATTCTGCTGTTTTTGGATACAACATTCTGTGGATATCTACAAAATCCATCTGGTCTAATATGTCATTTAAGACCAATCTTTTTGGTTTATTTTCTGTCTGATTTAACCATTGATGTAAGTGGGGGTATTAAAGTCTCCTACTATTATTGTATTGCTGTCAACTTCTCCCTTTATGTTTGTTAATATTTATTTCTTATATTTAGTTACTTCTATGTTGGGTACATAAATGTTTACAAATGTTATATTCTGTTGTTGGATTGATCTTTTTATCATTATAGAATGCCCTTCTTTGTCTTTTGCTATAAGATTTGATCTAAAATCTATTTTGCTTCATATAAGTCTTGCTGCCCCAGCTTTCTTATCATTTCTATTTGCATGGAATTTCTTCTGCCATTCCTTTCTTTTCAGTCTGTGTTTAGATTTGAAGTGAGTCTCCTGTAAGAAGCATATAGATGGATCTTGTTTCTTCTTATTTAATTCATTAACTAACCTTGTATTTTTTATTTGAAAATTTAGTCCATTTTCATTTAAAGTATTTTTCTGATAGTATGTACTTACTGATATTTTGTTAACTGTTTTTTTTGTTGTTGTTGTTTGGTTGGTTGGTTGGTTCCTTTCTTCATCTCTTGTTCTCTTCCTCTGAGGTTTGACAGCTTTCTTTAGTGGTATGTTTAGATTCATCTCTCAGCATTTGTGTGTGTGTGTTTATCTACTATAGGTTTTTGGTTATTATGAAGTTCATATATAATAATCCATATATACAACAGTCTATCTTAAGTTGATAGTCACAAGTTTGACTGCATTCAAAAAACACTAAATTTGGGGATGCCTGGGTGGCTCAGTCAACGGTTGGGGACCTGACTTTTGATTTCTGCTTGGGTCATGATCTTGGGGTTGTGGGACCGAGTACTACATCTGGCTCCATGCTCATCAGGGAGTCTGCTTGGAATTCTCCCCCTTTGTCCCTCCCCCTGCTCACTTTTCTAGAATAAATCTTTAAAAAAAATAAAAAATATAAATATCATATATTTTTAAATACTGTATTTTTACTCTACCTTGACATTTAATGTTGACATGTTTTACATCTTTTTATTTTGTTTATTACTTCCTGATTGTTAATTTTACTACTTTTGTATTTTAACTTTCATACTCACTTTATTAAGTGGTTGATCCACTACCTTTAGTATAATATTTGCCTTTACCCGTGAGATCTTTTTTCTTTCACATGTTTTCTTATTTCTAGTTATGGCTTTTTCTTTTTAGCATAAACATGTCCATTTAACAGTTCTTATAAGGCCAGTTAAGTGGTGATGAACTCCTTTAGCTTTTGCTTCTCTGAAAAACTCTCTCACCCAATTCTGAATGACAACTTTGCTGGGTAAAGTATTCTTGGAAGTTTTTTTCCTTGGAATGTATCATGCCATTTCCTTCTAACCTATAGTTTCCGCCCAAGAGACAATCAACTTATTTAGAATCTTATGGGATTTCTTTTTCTTTTTAAGAGTTTATTTCTATATTAGAAAGAGAAAGAACACAAGCAGCGGGGAGAGGGAGAAGCAGACTCTCTGTTGAGCAGGGAGCCTGACGCAGAACTCTATCCCAGGACTCTGAGATCATGACCTGAGCCAAAGGCAGATGATTAACTGACAGAGCCACCCAGGTGTCCCTAGAGTCTTATGGGGTTTCCCTTGCATGGAACTAGCTCTTTTTCTCCTGTTGCCTTTAAGGTTTTCTTTTTATCAACTTCTGACATTTTAATTATGTCTCATGTACATCTCTTCACATTCATCTTCTTTGGACCTCTCTGTACTTTCAGGTGCTCCTGTTTCCTCATTCTGCTTGACTCTGTGTTTGTTTCTGTATATTGCAAAACCATGATCCTACCTGTTTTGAAAAAGCACCTCTGTGTAGGACATGAACCCTGTTATTTAACCTTACCCTAGTTCTTGGTTATCTATCAGAGTTCTCTTGATTGTTTCAGACCCCTTGGATCCAGAAACACAATCCCCTCTGGTGACCTTAGGCTGGTTCTCAAGGGCCATCCCCTGTGTGGCCTACACACACCTATTGGATCTGGGGGCTTGCATCAGTGGCACAGAGGGTCAGGACTGCTTGCCCATTGTCTGACTGAGCTATGCAAATAGCACAGAGGTCATGGGCAGGGCTGCTCACCTACTAAAGCTAGTGGTGGTACACAAGCAGTTCAGAAGACTGTGTCTGGCAATGCTGCTCCAGTGGCTCACAGAGATGGGGCCATTTACCTGCTGCTAAGTGGTTAGAGTGACAGTACAAAACTGACCACCAGCACCGAGGCCAGCAAGGTAGAGGGAGCCTGTAAAAATGGTGTCTGTTGGCAATTAGTTCCCAGAGTCCCCACTGACCTCTGCTCTTCTTGCAGACACTAAGTTTAGCAAGTGAATCTTCTTCACCTAAAGTCTAGGCTGTTTTCAAACTGCTGCTGGCTTTTGCAATGGGTCCAGGAACGACCGAGTCTGTGTACAAGACCTTTAAGAACAGAATATTCACTGCCTATAGCCCTATGTTTCCTCTGAACATAATCACTGTTGGTTTTGAAAGCCAGATATTTTGGGTTTTGTCTCCAGTGCAGGACCCAAGTGGGATGCATAATATGGGGTATAAACCCCTTGCTGCTTAGGAAGAAGCTCCCTTTATATTTTGTTTGGTTACTTTTTATCTGGAGATGCCTTCCCCCTATACCTACTGAAGGCTGCCACTCCAGGGGTGGGGTTTTGATGAGTATGTCTCTGCCTCTACTACCTATCTCAGTGTGGAACTTCTATTCTTTGTTGTGAAACTGTTCTGCTAGTTCTCAGGTTCTTTTCAGAGGTAATTGTTCCATATGTAATTGTATATCTGTTGTGTCCATGGGAAGAGGTGAGTTCAGGATCTTCCTATACTGCCATTTTGAATTACCTGTCCAAACTGCCAACATTTTTATAAGCACCATTGTACTTTTTTTGTTTAAAACAGCTAGTTTTCCTGTTATAAAACTAAAAACTGAGAATACATATTTATATTAAGATATCAAGAAGGGGGACGTCTGGGTGGCTCTGTTGGTTAAGCGGCTGCCTTCGGCTCAGGTCATGATCCCAGCGTCCTGGGATCGAGTCCCACATCGGGCTCCTTGCTCGGCAGGGAGCCTGCTTCTCCCTCTGCCTCTGCCTGCCTCTCTGTCTGCCTGTGCTCGCTCTCTTTCTCTCTCTCTAACTAATAAATGAATAAAATCCTTAAAAAAAATTTTAAAAAAAGATATCAAGAAGGATCAGATAAGTGCTCACGTTATTTTCTTTAACCCAAATTCACCTTTGATAAATACATAACAAATGCCATTTTAAGTAGATACACTTCCTGAGCTAATTGCCATGGCTCCAAAAAGAACAGAGTTAGTGCCTTAGTTATCTCATAATTGGAAATGGTCAGCTTTTCACATAGGATCATGATTATGAAACATACAACCCAAGTTCAAAAAAATCTAAGACCAAATTCAAACTCCATTACAAACTATGTGAACTTGAGCAAATTATTTAACCTCTGTAAGCTTCAATTTCAACTTTCAAATTGAGTAGTACCAATCACTATAACACTTGTATTAAAACTGCATATGTAAAGTACCTAGACAAATATTAGATATTACGAGGAAAAAAGTTTCCCTAACTTTTCAAGTCACTTAAAATTTCTTTTAACTCAGAGACTTCTAGTAATACTTAAATGTTTGAAATATCAATTTCTTACTAATGCTTTGTATACAGAGAGAACACTTTTGAGCATATACTCTTTCTCTGTGAAGATCTTGCTTCTCAAACACTCCTGCCCTAAAAATCAATATTTAGGAAGATTAAGTGACCTGCTGCTGCTCTAACCCCAGATTAATTCTCTTCCAAGGCCGACTATATCCTGAAATCTCTCCTTGAAGTGAACATTCCATTGGAAGACACACCCTACAGCTCCCACCCGGAAACATTCGTACCACAAAACTCTACTAAATTTCCAAACAGGGATGACTACTCAGCTTGGGAGAAAAAAAGAATTACGAGGTTCATCTTCTACTTTTTACTTCCAAAAAGCAGTCTCCCCACCAAGGAGCAGAAACTCTTAAATTTACCCTTACAGGCCAGACCCAACCCGTAGTAGAATGATTCAGACCTTTAAAATACTTTTGTTCCTTTTGCAGTGACTTCTACACCACTTAAACTGTAGAAATAAGTGAGACATCTTTTCCAGATGAACAAACCTCTGCTATGTGATGGTGATTTATAAACCCATTAAAGAAAGGTTGTAGCTTTTTCTTTAAAAATAAAAAAGAAAGGGGGCACCTGGGTGGCTCAGTGGGTTAAGCCTCTGCCTTCGGCTCAGGTCATGATCCCAGAGTCCTGGGATAGAGCCCTGCATCGGCCTTGCTCAGCAGGGAGCCTGCTTTCCCTCCTCTCTCTCTCTCTCTCTCTCTCTATCTCTCTGCCTGCCTCTCTGGCTACTTGTGATCTCTGTCAAATAAATAAGTAAAATCCTTTTTAAAAAAATAAAAAAGAAGGGATTTCATACCATCTTAGTTTTCCAGCACTACCAAATTTCAACATTTTATAAATGTTATATACTTTAGTAAACAAAACTTAATTTCAGGTATTTTTACATGTAATTTTGACATTTATTTGCCGGAAAATACTAGAGGAAAACAAATAGGAGACTATTATAATGTTCTGCCATAATTTATCTATGTTCTTGCACAGATTCTTATAACTGAAATCACTAGTAACCTGGAAGCATGCTGTACTTTGAGAGATTTTTATCTTTATAGCTTCCATGTTAAGTTCTATGTGAAATTCCTTTCCAATTTTAATGGATCCACATATAGCAAAGAATAAAATAAAAAAAAAACAAAAATAAAAATATCCTAGTATGTTATATAGTAAGACATATATTTGTAGGACGACCCATGCAACAATTCAAAACCAAACGTAAGTACCTATTTTATAGCAGGCCCAGGTTAGTATCATTTTGCATATCTGGAATACTAATAAGACCATAAGTATTTTCCTTTGTAAACTGTTTTGAAGTATGAAAATCAGTAGGGTCATTTATTAGAAAAGCACTTTTCAATTATAAAGATTTTTGTGTCTGTGGGTGTCTTAAAATTCATATTATAAAAAGTTTTGTCAGAAAACAAAAATCATTTTTATACAAGTCAATTATTTAAACATAATTTGGACTCTCCTGCCCCAAATCATTTGACTTTCTTTGCTTTACAAGCACCAGGTCCTACATACTTCAAGGAGAAAGAATGAATTTGAGGACATCAACAGCAGAGCTCTATGTTAAGCTAAAAAACTGTCTGCCTTGATGAAGTCCCAATAGTTCATTTTTTCCCTTGCTTCCCTTGCCTTTGGCGTTGTTCCTAGGAAGAAGTTGCTGTGGCTGAGGTCAAAGAGGTTGCTGCCTGTATTCTCCTCAAGGACTTTGATGGATTCCTTTCTCACATTGAGGTCCCTTATCCATTTTGAGTCTATTTTCATGTGTGGTGTAAGGAAATGGTCCAATTTCATTTTTCTACATGTTGCTACACTGTTGGTGGGAATGCAAGCTGGTGCAACCACTCTGGAAAACAGCATGGAGGTTCCTCAAAAAATTGAAAATAGAGCTACCCCATGACCCAGCAATTGCACTACTGGGTATTTACCCTAAAGATACAAACGTAGTGATCCGAAGGGGCACGTGCACCCGAATGTTTATAGCAGCAATGTCCACAATAGCCAAGTTATGGAAAGAATCTAGAATGGATAAAGAAGAAGTGGTGTATATATATACAATGGAATACTATGTAGCCATCAAAAGAAATGAAATCTTGCCATTTGCGACAACATGGATGGAACTAGAAGGTATTATGCTTAGTGAAATAAGTCAATCAGAGAAAGACAACTATCATATGATCTCCCTGATATGAGGAAGTGGAGATGCAACGGGGGTGGGGGTTAAGGAGGTAGGAAAAGAATAAATGAAACAAGATGGGATCAGGAGGGAGACAAACCAAAAGAGACTCTTAATGTCATAAAACAAACTGAGGGGTTGGGGGGGAGGGTATTGGGAGAGGGTGGTGGGGTTACATTATATGTTTAAATAAAAATTTAAAAATAAATAAATAAATAAAAGAGAATAAAAAATAAAGCATATAGGTGCTATTACAATCTCTTCAAAAAAAAAAAAAAAAACTGTCTGCCTTTTTAATGTGCTAATCTCTTTGAAAAATCCAGAACTCAAAACTGAAGGGGTGCAGGCTGAGCCAGAGACTTCTCATCTGTATCCTGGTGATAGCAGTCCCTATTCTCACAGCATTATAAGGCTTAAATTATGCATACCATGAAGCATTCCACAGATAGAAGATAAAAGGAAACTGTACTTGTTTAAATGCTACTTTACAAGGAAGGTCAATTATATGGTTTCACTTATTTGTGGAACATAAGGAGTAGCATGGAGGACATGAGGAGAAGGAAGGGAAAAATGAAGGGGTTGGGGGAAACAGAGGGGGAGACAAACCATCAGAGACTGTGGACTCCGAGAAACAAACTGAGGGTTTTAGAGAGGAAGGGCGTGGGGGAATGGGCTCACCCAGTGATGGGTATTAAGGAGGGCATGTATTGCATGGAGCACTGGGTGTTATACACAAATGATGAATCATGGAACACTGCATCAGAAACTAATGATGTACTGTATGGTGACTAACATATCATAATAAAAATAAGAATAAATGTTACTTAAATGTCCTTGAGTTTGGGACCTATCTTATAACTGGGGGAGGTCTGGATTAGAACTTTCAGAAATATACAAATAAAAGTTCATTTCAGGTGTTTTGAGGGAAGAGATGGGGCAGGGCAGTTACCAAAGACAAAAATCAGGTAAGGGAAAATGCAGACACACACTAAAGAATTATAAATGTCATAGTTAGAATTCTGACATTTCAGTGACCCTTTACTAGGCACAGTGATGGCCCAGCGAATTTCATACCACCTGGTAAATTCCACTGTTCAGTCAGGTGCTCACTCCTGGACAACGATAGCAGAGGAGAAGAGAAAGAACAGGGACTTAGTACCTGTTCAGCACAAGTACATGAGCTTACCAGGAACCGCAAGGGAATTTCATCCCCCAACACAAAGCCTGATGGTTCAAAGACAGAGACACCCTCCTTCCCACCATACCCCATTCCCTACCCTCCCTGCTCTGGGTGGCTCTAGTGTTTTCTTATTAAGTCAACACCATTTACATATAAGAGCAAAAGACATTGTTAAACTCACAAATCCTTTCCCCACCCAACAAGTACAAGTCTTTAAGCTCTAGTATTCTTAAGAAAAGTGAAGAATATGAATTTTTAAGTCTTCTAAATCAATGCCAACAGCAAGAGCCAATACAAACAAAAGTGAATTGTGAGAAATACTTATCACAGTTACCAGTCTTCACTAAGCCCACTTCCTTCTAGGACTCTTCTCATCTTCATCTCTAGGGAAAAGTTGCTTCCACATATCAAGAAATCAAATATATTTATTTTGAAAGGGAAACTACCCTAGATGTTTCTTTTAAAGTTATTCCTTTATAACAGCATTTCTAAGAGGAGAAATCTCTTTAAAAAAAATTTTTTTTAAAGCAACACAGTATTTTGAAACACTAACAGGACTAAAAGGATACAGAAACTAAACAGGAATATGATGTGTGTGTGTGTGTAGAGAGAGAGAGACAGAGACAGAGATAAAGAAACAGAACTTGTAATGGGAAAATGGTACCTTTTACTTTTGATAAAAACTTGCCGTTTCTCAAGGTTTAAAAAACTAAATGTCATTTAAAATATTTTTCATGGTATTACTACTAATCATTTCCATTTATTCCTGATACTAAAATTACCATTGCAATTATCTCCTTAAACTTTCCTTGCTTCAAGAATAAACAGGTTGACCGATGATGGCCACCACCCCCCCCAATTACATTCACTCTCCCCAGGACTGTATTCAATATCTTCATCACAGCCTCTTATAGCATTTATATGTTGCCTTGGTAGGCCTTTTTAGAAAATCATACAGAACATACATCTAAAATATCTAAGATGCCTTCCTACTTTCTTGAGACCAAGGATCCCACATTAAAAAGTCACTGAAATAATATATGCTTCATCTTAGAGAAAGCTTTGAAAAGCAAGCCCTGAAAATTTTAGTGTACATTTTCTTTAAAAATTATTTCAAAGTTTCACTCAGACATTTTAAAACACTTTCAAAGAAAATGTGTAAGGTTTTGATCAGTTTGAAAAATTAGGATTTTTGATTTATAGTAATACCAAATACAGAACTAGAAGCGAGGTCCAGGAAGCAGCACAGACACTGTGGTCTGAAGAATACGGATGGCACAGGGACAGTGGTCTTGATGTGACATGATATGAAATATAGGACATTATCTACAATATATTCTAGTCAAACACCATTTAATTTTAATCCATGTTGCTTAGATCAGACTTTTTCAAAAAAAGGAATCTAAGAACACACTCATACCACGAAGGAAGCCACAGAAAAATCCAAAGTGCAATACTGTATAGGGCAAATTGTCTGTTCTCTTCAAAGTCAGGGTGATCACCTGAAGAAGTTTACAGGACATAATCAGATGCCAAACAAAGTCCCTGTTAGCTCCTAATTAGAGCAAAGTACCTGCAAATGTTTCTGAGGCAACTGAGCCACTGTGACAATGCACTGAGATTATTACATAATTATTATGTAAGATTATCAACATGGAAAGGCGACAAGCATTAAAAGAAAAAGGCAGTTGATACACCAGCATGAATAAACAGCATTTCATTTGGGTAAAAACAGATATATGTGGAAATAAACAGGTCCTGAATTCTACATTGAAGTATAAATAGGAATAATCTCTAGGCAAGTGAATGTTACTTTATCTTACTTCTGCTTATCAGTGTCTTTTAACTTTCTACAATGGGTATTTATAAGGCAACATTAACATAAACTGGTTATAGTTAATAAAAGCCTTAAAAAGAGGCTGGGTTTCTTTCCAGGCAACCAATTCCTTATTTTATATGCATAATGATAAATGGAGTTGCTGGCTCCCAAAAAGAAGAGAAAAGAGTTTAGTTAATATAATTGTCTGAAGGGGGATGCCTGGGTGGCTCAGTCGTTGGCTGTCTGCCTTCGGCTTGGGTCATGGTCCCAGGGTCCTGGGATCTGGCCTCATGTGGGACTCCCTGCTTGGTGGGGCACCTGCTTCTCCCTCTTCCACTCTCCTTCCTTGTGTTCCCTCTCTCACTGTGTCTCTCTCTGTTAAATAAATAAATTTTTAAAAAATTGTCTGAAGCAGGCGCCTGGGTGGCTCAGTGGGCTAAAGCCTCTGCCTTCGGCTCGGGTCATGATCCTGGGGTCCTGTCTCTCAAATAACAAAATAAAATCTTTTAAAAATAAAAAATAAATAAATCCTTCAGAAGACAGGAAGTAGTATGCAAGGCAAAATAAGTATCAAGTTAATCTTTACACAGTTTATTGATTTGATATACTGGCATAAACCCTCACTTCTTCAAGATAAAAGATACTGTATGAGTTATCAATTTACTTCATATCAACTCCAAACAGACCCTTCAATGCAGACCCTGTGATAAGCAATGGAACTCTGTTCAGCATTTCTCCTTTAAAGTAGATGATGTTAAGCTTTTGTATAGAAAGCACTGAGAGAGACTCTAGATGGGCTTTCCGGAATTCCCTGCCTGGGCTGGAGTTTGGGAATGTGTGTGGAGAGAGGTATCTGGTAAAGCCTTCCCAAGACATGGGCACAGAACACCATCCCTCTGTGATCTTGCAGCCTCTCCTCCTGGAAATAACCTGAGGCCCTCTCGACATAGAAACAAGAGCCCCTACACAGAATGAAGGTTCTGAATGCCTCCTACCTGTGCAGAGCCTGTTGGCAGGGCCCTTTGCAGCCAGCACATAGTCACTTATGGCCTGGAAGGTCACACCCTGATGAGTGGCTCCTTCTACAACACCTCTCTCCAACCTTTACCATCCCAACCCTACCCATCCCCACCAACTCATGCAATGGAAAAAACTTCTGTTCCTGCACCTCCCTCCACCACTCAGACTTCCACTTCACGTCCATACCTGATCCCCACCTGCACTGCAAAGGGTGGTCTATTTGCCTAATAACTCCCGAGCAGCTCCATTCTGGCTGAACTAGCAGGAATCTCTGCTTTTGGGGGGCTGAATCACACTTTCTATACAGAGGTCTTGTACCCTCTAAGGTTTTATCCTTCCTTGGTTACTCTCCCTCAGCCAGGTACTATATAGTGTTTCTTTATATAGGTACTCTTTTCTCATAGTAATATTTATATTAAGTTTTTCATCAATCCTACCATATGGCTTCTAGTTCCTTATTGGACTCACATGGCTATAGATTCGAGGTGCCAAATAATATGGTCAGTTTTCTCAGGCACATGCAGCAAAAAATTCATATCATCATCAGTAAGTCCATTACTTTTTACTCTGCCACAGCTTCTCTTAACAACCTAACATCATCACAAAGTCACCTTAAAGACTGAAATGTCTACACAAATCCTCTGTAGGCCTCAAGTTACACTATCATTTAAAACAGATGAGAGGGGGTTAAGAAATTTGTGCTTACGAGATGTTTGCGAGAACATATGTGTTTGTGTACTCAAAAGAGAAGTTAAAGGAAGATGAAAAGAAAAAAGAAAAAAGAGCCTGCTATCCCACAGTTGCAAGGCTACCATCCTGCCCAAACCTTACTCGAAACCCATTACTATCTTATGTCTCAGTCTTAAGGAATATAAGCAAACCTGGGTACTCAAGCCAAAAACTAGGCACCCTATTAAATAAGCTAATCATTTTCCTTGCTGTTCATCAAGGCTGAACATTAGCACATGCTCTTTCAGAAAGTTCTCAGATATGAAGCTATTTCCTCTTCTGCTATAGCTATTGCATAATAAAGGCTCTTTTTTTTTTGAGAGAGAGAGAAAGAAAATGAGAGAATGAGTGGGAGGAGGGGCAGAGGGAGAAGCAGACTCCCTGCTGAGCAGGGAGCCTGAAGTGGGACTCCATAGGGCTGAGCCAAAGGCAAACACTCAACCAACTGAGCCACCCAGGCACCCAAGGCTCTATTTATGAGTATATGAGTATACAACTATCACCAGGCACAGTCTGGGGTCCCTATACAACTGTTCCTGTTGAATTCATCAAACAAGTCTACAAATTAAGGAGGTAAAGCAACTGTAATCAAGAGAAGAAACTCAGAGGCATTAAGCAATAGATCACCATTTTAGTGACAGAACTTAGATTTAAATGCTGATCTTTTTTTTTTTTTTTTAAGATTTATTTATTTTAGAGAGAGTGAGTGCAAGAGACAGAGAGTAGGGGGAACAGCAGAGGGAGAGAGAATATCCTCAAGCAGACCCCCCTGAGCATGGGCTCAATCCCAGGACCCTGAGATCATGACCTGAACCAAAACCAAGAGTCGGCTGCTTAACTGACTGAGCCACCCAAGGACCCCTCAAACCCAAAGATCCCAAAGTCTATGCTTTTTCATTTCATCATGACCACACACCCATTCCTCCCCTCTGATTCCTATCCTTCATGAAGTAGAGGCACAACTGAAATGCGTTTCCAGCTAGTCTTTTCAAGACTTGATCGTATTTTTGTAGACTTTGGTTACATTTTTTTTTCCCCAAGAGAAGCAAGAGGAAACATAGAGCACTCTTAACCCACTTTCTAAAAGCAGGTGAGTTCTTTCTTCCTCTACCACAGAATTGACCTTTAGATTGCTTCCTTTTTCCGCATGCGAGAACATGCCATAAGAGCTACCAATGTTACTAAGTATTTTTAGTTTCAGGCAAAAGAAGATTGAAACTGAAGCTATATAATTCTAACACTAAATAATGCTAGAATACAGAATTATTAAAATTTACATTGAAAGCATCAGTTATTCCTAAAGATGAAGTCAGAAATGCATGGTTTTACTGACTTAAAACCTGTCTGGCATAGGCCTGGCATACCTAAAACAAATCTTAAGCATAAAAGTGGCCAAAAAGTTGAAAAGAAATTTTATTTGTCCTAATTCTAATATGAAAATTGTCAATACTTTCACTGCAGAATTTCTGGCTAAATAAATCAGCATTTTTTAAAAGCAGTGAATAAAAAAAATAAAATCTGAGGCTCATGCAAATTTGGGGAATTTATTCCTTCTTTAAAATATCTGCCTTTATGCCTCATCACTTACTTAAAATTTTTTAAATGTGTAATATCAAATTTCACACAATTTGTTTCACACACACAAATTTGTTTTTAAAATATCAATCCTCCAATCCTTTTTAAAATTTGCCAAGGCTGCCAGCAGAAGCAGTCTGACTTCAAACAATTTTTCAGATATTACCATGGCTTCTCCTCTTTAAGGAAAATCATCACAAATATGTTACTCTGACATTTCATCTTCAATTATAATTTACTCAAGCCAAAATCTTTCTATTTTCCCTTAATATTTTATAAGACTATAAATAAAAGCTGAGTATTCAGAATTGGGAAAAGAGTTATACTATAAATTTCCTAACAGGGAGTAGACAAGAAAGAAATGTTACAAGATCTCAACACATAGGTGGATTGCCTGCTACAAGTAAACAAAATTTGAGATGTGATTATAAAGACTTAATTTTAGTCTCTGCAAGAGAGAGCATGATCTTGGTTCTTGTTTCAGAAAGATAAGCACACACTACCTTGTCTCTCCAAGACAATACAGCTATGAATCTCGGAATTCTTGAAGAAATGATTTGAGGTCCCTGAAATTAAATTGGGGTAGGTGAACTGGAAAATATCAGAATTCAAAGTACTACTGAATTGGCAGTGAGTTAACGATTTTTTTCCCTTCACTATACCCCAGCCAGGACTCAATGCAGCCCAAATTCAGAAGTAGACAATGAATGCAAAGACAGAGTCAAGGAAAAGCCCCGTGGTTCAGAGTCAAGGAGCAGCAAAGGGGTTTCAATACACAGAAAGATGAAAAATGCCTTTTTTATTTCCTTTTGCAAAAACCAAAAGTATTTCTGTATAACAGCAATGAACAATTTTAAAATACCACAAAAATGAACTACTTGGGTGAAACTCCATCAAAATGAATACAGGCTCTGTATTCTGAAACCTACATGACACTGATAAAAGAAATCAAAGAGGACTGAATGGAGAGACATACAATGTTCATAGATTAGAAGACTCAACACAGTATTAAGAGGTCAATTCTTCCCAAATTGTTCTATACATTTAACACAAATCATGTCAAAACCCTAGCAGGACTTTTGTAGATACAGACAAGCTGATTCTAAAATATATAGTGAAGAAAAGGAATTAGAAAACAATTTTGATAAAGAAGATCAAGCTGGAGAACTCACACTACTAGATTCCAAGACTATTAAGCTACAGTAATCAAGACAGTATAATATTGACAGACACATAGATCAATGCAACACAAGAGAGTCCAGAAATAGAACTTCACAAATGTGAAGAACTTATTTTTGACAAAGGTTCAAATTCAATAAAGAAAGGAGAGCCTTTTCAACAAATGATTTTGGAATAATTGGACATCTGAATGTTAACCAAAAAAAGGAAACTAGGAACCTAGTCCTAAACTTTATACCTTAAAAAATTCTAACTCAAAATGAATAACAGATCTATATAAAAATGAAAAGCTATAAACAAGAAAAAATAGAATATTTTACGATCTGGTATTATCTAGTAAGTTCTTAGATAAGACACACAAATTCGTAAAAGAAAACTTTGATAAATTAGACTTTATCAAAATTAAAAACTTCTGCTGTATAAAATATGCTGTCGAGAGAATGAAACAAAAAATCACAGTCTGGAAGAAATATTTACAAATCACATTAGACAAAGAACTTACATCCAAAATATATAAATAACTAAATATTCAACAAGAAAACAACCAGTCCAATTTAAAAATCAGCAAAAGACTTAGTTGGCTAAAGAAGGTCTACAGATGGCCAAAAAGCAGCTGACTGTGGTGGAGTTTTCATGAAACTCTAAATGGGTCAAAATTCCTAGAACTGCACATCCAATAAAGGTCAGTTGATCAAAAATGTTTAAGGAGCTCCTGGGTGGCTCAATCAATTAAAACAGCAAACTCTTGATCTCAGCTCAGGTCTTGATCTCAGGGTTGTGAGTTCAAGTCCTGCATTAGGCTTCATGCCTGGATATGGAGCCTACTCAAAAAAAAAGGGGGGGATTATTCTTTTTGTTCAGCCTCCACTTCACTTTAAAGTGAAAATACCTATGATGGGATAAAGGAATTTCACAGATAAATAACATATTTACTTCTATTATCTATGAACATGCTGTATATTTCTAGCAGAATAATGGGCTGAAAGGAGATAGGATAGTGCAAATTCCTACAAACTCTGCTAGTCATTTGAATCTCATATTTCTTGAGCATTCAAATGGAAAAATAAGCATAATGTCCTTTCTGATTCTTTGTAGTTATACTTGACATAAATGCAGAAGTTCATTTTAGCTTAGAACCTAGAAATACAGTTTAACAACTAAATCAAAACTTATGCCAAAAAAAGACATAAAATATTTAACATCTTTTATGTTTGTTATTTACAGTCAACTCTCAATTATCTAGACAACAGATTAACATTCACAAATGAATGCTAGTAACAAAAAGAAAAGTTAAGAATCTGAAATACATATACATATATATGTATATATGTGTATATATATACACACACACTATATATATACATAATATATATATATATATACACATATATATAGTGTGTGTATAAAAGATCTGTATATTTGTAAAGCTCACAGCAGAATTCTTGGCATATGGGAGGGACTCATCATAATTCCACATGGTATCATCTAATAGCATCAAACAGGAATATCCACCATAAGGCTTACAGATCAAACATTCACCTCTATACCAAAGGTTTAACAATTCATGCATGCGAACATTTGTGCACCTGCCAGTAATAAATATGGAATAGATCTAATAATAATAATTAGATCTAATGATAATTCTATGGAAATAGATCTATTTAATAGATCTAATAGATATAATAAATAGGGAATGACCTAAGTGTGAAAAACAAAGTGCACTTGGCCTAGTACAGCAGGAAAAAGCAAGGGCTGGGTGTTACCAAAGTCAAAGTAAGGTTGTGTGCCCAGCCTCCACCACACGATTCATCAGGCAGTGTTGACTGACTTTCCAAGTAAGGTCCGCTGGATGATGTGAGGACATCAAAACATAATTAAGTTCAGGGACATAAACTAAACGAATTTTGCAAAAAATTAAAGTAGAATTCTGAGATATTTTAATACATAGAGGTTTTATTCTTTGAAACACCAGTATCTTAGCATATAACTATTTTTTTAATTTTATACAATGATATGAGAAACATCCAATTACATTTTCTACCAAGAAGTTGGGAATAACATTTAAAAATCAAACTCAAAAAAAGGAGGAAGGAAGGAAAGGGAGGGAAGGAAAGAGGCAAAAAGAGAAATCAATAATTAAGGGAAGACATGACTAGAAGGTGTCCAAAATCAAAGAATAATCAGGCAACATAGTAGTGCTAAGTGCTCCTTCTCTTTCTAAAGAACAGGAAATGCCACTTCAATAAAATATTAAATGTTACAGCACAGGGTTTTAATTCAGTTTAAATGACATAAATATTTCTTTAAATATAAGAAAAAAATTCCCTTTATCTAAAGCCACAGTGATCTTGTCATAGACTATAAGCCTGGTCATAGAAAAAGAACCAAAACCTGTGAAGGAAGTCAGAAATTAATTTTAACTATTTTACATTAAGTTACTGCATACTTCCTTGCCTTTCAATAAACATATTATTAATAACAATATGTGATGATGTTCTTAAAAAGTGATAAAACAGTCAAAAAAGTTAAAAAACAGCTTGCCAAACAAAATTACCATTATTTATAATCCTTCATCTATTATATTTTGGGATTAAAAAATTTATAATATCTTGTATCAAATAATACTATACAGGCTCCTTTTCCCACCTCACTTTCCTTCCAAAACATGGTTTTAATCAACTTAATCATAAATGTGTATTAAACACACTAGGGCGATCATGGAGGTAAGTCCTAGAGATACTTTGCTAAAATTGGTCACAATGGACATAAGCCATATAGCAAGGCTACACCAAGCTGACTGGGTGATGGGCTGCATCAGGGCACACCTCACCTGGCTTAGAGGTAGAAAAAATCTTTTGGTAGAAGTGATAGCTCAGCATACCGGAATGATGAGAAGGATACAGCCTAGTGAAGGGAAAGATGCAAGTCCTCTAGGCACAGGTAAGAGAAAGTCCTTTAGAAACAGAGGTGGGAGGAGGTAAGGCTGGAGAAGAAGGTAGGACCCCTACCAGTGTATCTAACAAAAACTGGAATTGGCTCTTAGCATTAAAAAAAAAAAAAAAAAAAGGTGTTTTAGGGACGCCTGGGTGGCTCAGTTGGTTAAGCGGCTGCCTTCGGCTCAGGTCATGATCCCAGCGTCCTGGGATCGAGTCCCACATCGGGCTCCTTGCTCAGCAGTGAGCCTGCTTCTCCCTCTGCCTCTGACTGCCACTCTGTCTGCCTGTGCTTGCTCCTGCGCTCTCTCTCTATCTGACAAATAAAAAAAAAAAAATCTTAAAAAAAAAAAAAAATGGTGTTTTAAGCAAGAAAATGATATCAGAGTTGCATTGTAGGTGCATTGCCTGGCTGATACAGAGAACGGACTAGAGGAAAGCTAGACCAGAAGCTGCAAAACCAGATAGAAAATCCTGACCAGCAATCTCCAACATCAATGAAAGGAAAAAGCTGATGGGCTACACTTATTATCAGATCTGGTTGCTTCTTATATGTCTGACAGAAAGCTTATACTAAAACCATAACTGTCAACTTTGCTACTTCCTTATAGTACCCTGTGCTTGTATTTTTAATCACATTCAATGTGTGATTTCTTTGCAGGCATGCATACCTGACCATCATGAAGATTAGTTGATAAATAATATGAGGTGTAGAACACTTGGCAGGCACAGGTGATCTGCAATATACCAAAAGGTAATAACCACCAGCAGCTAGCAAGGTGGCCCCAGCACAGCATGCTCACCCTCTTCCCACAAGGCCTCTCCAACATCACACGTAGCATCTTTGACCCACAACATAAGGGATGTCCTCCGTGCCCACCCTGTGTTAAATACTGATGAAGCCTGGGTGGCTCAGTCGGTGGAGTGGCTGCCTTCGGCTCGGGTCATGATCTCAGAGTCATGGTATGGAGCCCCAGGTTGGACTCCCAACTCAGCGGGGAGTCTGCTTCTCCCTCTCCCTCTTTTATATTACATATTCATAGAAGTTCTAATATTTTCTTTTTCAGACCAGTGAGTCATTTCATATTCCCCTCACCCACCAACTTGTCATATTAGGGTACTATTAATGTTTTATATATACATTTTAATCAACCTTTGTTCTAAGCAGTAACATCAAATCCATGAATTTATAGTTTTCTGATGGGGTAGAATAAAAATGATCACTAAAAGCAAAAAAATTATATCCTTGCAAAAATGGTTTATTACAATATTGAGAAGTACTGGTAGACCAGGAGTTTCTCCAGGCTGGAACCACCTCTTACTGACATTTGTCTCCCCACACTCTGACACAGTGGCTGGTTCTGAGCAGGCACTCAGTAAACACTCTCAGAATGAATGCACAACCATGAAGTCATGGACCTAGATTTGCTGAGAAGGTTGTTAGCCCCTAGCCTTGGGAGTTATTTCATCATAGGCGAGATGGTCATTTGCTAAAACTGGGAGATAGGGTAGGTGACCTCAGAGAAGTCTAGGATAAGTATTTTAATTTGTAAGGAAAAAGAAGAGTGACTTCCCAGGACTGGGTAATGGCTGGCTAACTTGTATATTATAACACTGAGTTTGACACCTAGTTCTGCCAGCTAAAAACTCTGTAATCTTGGACATGATTTTTTTTTCCTTTGACTAATTAAAGTGATATATGAATAGTTTCCTACCCTTAAGCCATTTTTTTTAATTCCTGCAGTAATCCTACTCAGTGACAGAGTAATATACTGATGAACATAATTTTATTTTGCATTTTAAGTTTTGTGTTTTATAGCCATGCTCATACAATAACTTCTTTCACTTTGTGCAATTTCTTTATAAAATGGCAATAACAGTGTGCTAATTTTTAAAAAATAAACTCAAACCTCCTCGCTATTTCTGTGCTCTATAAAATATAAAGAATACATTATCCATCCCTTAGAAAATCAAATAATCCTGCCTCCATAACTAATCTCAGAACCTTCTAGAAAATAGCCCTCTGATAACTTTTCGTTTTATCTACAATTTATTGATCAAACAGCTCTAACACTTGATTCAAAATTTTAATTTATATAGTTTCTAGATGGTCATCCATCTGGATGGAATTTCTAACCTATTAACATAAATCATTATGATTCTTATAAAAACTTTTGGAATCCATTATAACATTTTCATTCTCTTTTTCATCAAATTTGCAAGAGATCAGTGTTGCTTTCTGAAATCAGTCATATCTGTCAGGTTAAACATTAAATAAACTCTGAAAAGGTTTGAGTAAGGACTCTGTTAGTGATCGTTGAGAAAAATGACTGAACTTTATGACATCTGCTTTAGGTACTCTGACCCTGTATACCTATTTCCTTGCTTTCAGTTCAGTTTTCCAAGGTAGAATGTAACTTTAGTATTTAATATTAATAAAATAAAGTGCTTAAGTATTTTAAAAGATTTTTTTTAAAGATTTTATTTATTTGAGAGAAAAAGAGCATAAGCAGGTTGGGGTGGGGAGGGAGAGGAAGAGGGGGAAGCAGGCTCCCCACTGAGTGAGGAACCTGACATGGGGCTTGATCCCAGGATGCTGAGGTCACGACCTGAGCCAAAGGCAGATGCTTAATCGACTGAGCCATCCAGGAGCCCTATTTTAAAAGATTCGTGAAGTATTTCAGTAACTTGAAAAAAATAAAACCAGATTTTTTTAAGTTTAAAATGTTTTCTTAAGTATAGTGCACAGAAGTTCACACTATTTATTTTATTTTTTTTGTTCACACTATTTTAAAATATAGTGTTTTCTATATCACTGCATTTGAAAGAGACTAAATACAATAGTTTCAACCAGACTTAGCCAGTTTGTTGCTCTACTCACATTGTGTTACAGTGTAAGAACAATGTTTCTTTTTATAGCAAAATAATGTGGTACCTTCTACAACATTTCCTAAATAGTCTCAATGCACATTAGTCAACAGCATTAGACCATATTTGTAATTTTTTTCCCAAGATTTTGTTTATTTATTTGACAGAGAGAGAGCACAAGCAGAGGGAGAGGGCAGGGAGCCCAATTCGGGCTCCATCCCAGGACCCTGGGATCATGACCTGAGCCAAAGGCAAAGGATTAACCAACTGAGCCAACCAGGCACCCCACACTTGTAATTTCTTAATCATCAGACTATGTTATACACAAAAAATACCAATACATTAAGTAGTTTGAATATGCTCAGGCTAATCTAAAACAGCATTTTTTTGACTTAAAGGATAAATCATACCATTTTAATTGGAAAAAAATAAAATCTACACCTGATGAATTTTAAGAAAAGAATTAGCCTTCAGCAAGAATCTATTGCCACATTTCTGTAGAAACCATGATGCTGAAAGATATATGCTATTATACATTTCAGTATTCTGGTCAGTATGTTGAACAACATTCATAGAAACTATTTTGGGGGGGGCACCTGGGTGGCTTGGTGGGTTAAAGCCTCTGCCTTCAGCTCAGGTCATGATCCCAGGATCCTGGGATGGAGCCCCGCATCGCATCGAGCTCTCTGCTCAGCAGGGAGCCTACTTCCCCCTCTCTCTCTGCCTGCCTGTCTGCCTACTTGTGATCTCTGTCAAAAAAATAAATAAAATCTTTAAAAAAAAAAAAAAAAAGAAACCATTTTGGTAAAATGGCTGACTATAAGGAATTAAATATTCATTATATGATAACAAATCTGAGGATTTAGTTCTACATTATATAATAACTGCAAAATCCTTGTTTCTAAAGAAGTCATGCTGGGGGTCTCAATTTTTCATCTGCAAGATTAGAAGGTTAATATAAACATCATTTCATGGTCTTAAATTCTACAGGATTAGTTGCCCAAGGTAAATAGAAAATAGATCAAAATTACAGAATTGGTCTTTCAAAAACTGATAGACAAGTCTGAATATTAAGATATCCACAGACGACAATGAGAAGACAAAAATCTATGCTCTAAGTAACTGACTTTATCATAGCAAAATTTTTTTTTCTCTAAAGAACATAAATGGTGACAAAACTAACCTGCAACTCTTACGTTCAGAGATTGGTCACCTATCAATTTTAGACTGAAATGTACTGATGTACTGATAACAGGATATAGCATACTCGAACTGTTTTTTAATTGAACTTCAATGTTATAAACAAATACCATGTTGTAAATATCTAAATAAATTATCCAGTTACACACTATCATCCTCAGTCATTTTCATTAAATAGGTCACAAATTTATTACTTTTGAAATGCTCAGAGTTTGAAATACTGAGTTATTCCAAGCATGGCATATAATCTTTCAAACATAAGTACCTTTACATACTCCAGCTCAAAATTTTGGGTCATAAATATATTTGCATGACATTTACATCATATAACTGGAATTTGTGTATTGAAAGTCACAGAATTCTAGTAATATTCACTGATATTTTCCAGTAAACAATTTTAGCAAAAAGTCGAGTCTTTAAAATAAATGCCAAATGTTCAGAAAATTGTATTCATCTCAGAAAAAAAGTAGAATATCAAATTCATATCACTAGATATATTTTCAAAGAAAGAAAATATAAGGATAAAATAAGAAAAAAATGAATTATTTACTTTTATAGATCTTGGCCTGAATCTATATCATCTTAAAATCCTAACATTTTCTAATGAAAATAAACCTATCTTTGGATGCTTGCCTATGGAATATTTTCCTTCTCTGGTATTTGAGATATATCTTACAGATTCAAAAATTTTTTTCTTAAGAGATCTGAAAAATGGATTTGGGGTGGGGTTTTATGTCTTTAAAAAAATATGTCTGAACCATATTTTCAGAACAAATATTTACCAGGAAACTGGTTTTTAAAAGCTCCATTTATAAAACTCCAAGTTATTAGAAAAAGTAAATGCATGAAAATCCAAGTTATTATAAAATCTAAAAGTAATTATATAAAGAAGTATGTACCATAATTATTAAATAAATGACACATCAATCCAATTGAATACAATACAGATAATAAAAATTTAATGAAGATTGTAGCAATATTTATAATTGTCATAAAATAAAAATCCAGGAGCTAAAATTTTTAAGTAGTTCAAGAAGGGACACCTGGGTGGCTCAGCCAGTTAAGCATCTGCCTTTGGCTCAGGTCAGGATCCCAGGGTGCTGGAATCAAGTCTCACATTGGACTTCCCGCTCTGTGGGAAGTTTGCTTCTCCCTCTGCCTCTGCTGCTGCCCCTACTTATGCATTCTCTCCACCCCTGACAAATGAATAAAAATATTTAAAGTTAAATCTTTAAGTTAAAAGAAACACCCTAAAGCCAAAATGAGATAAGAGAACATAAATAATTTTCAGAGCCACAAGTTTGTAAGCACAAACCAGAATGTAATCAACTAGTCTGTCTGACCACCAAGCCAATAGTTTTGCTACCACACCAGCCTCCTGTGAGATCAGAACATCTCTCCCAGGAGTATTATGAAAACAACTTAAAGCTAGCAGACAGATGGGTGCCTGGGTGCTCAGTCAGTTGGGTGTCTGCCTTTGGCCTCGGTCATAATCCCAGGGTCCTGGGATCAAGCCCCACATCAGGCTCCCTGCTCGGCAGGAAGCCTGCTTCTCCCTCTCCTACTCCCCTTCTCATGTTCCCTCTGTCACTGTGTCTCTGTCAAATAAATGAATTTAAAAATCTTTTCTAAAAAAGCTAGCAGAGGGCGCCTGGGTGGCTCAGCGTGTTAAGCCACTGCCTTCGGCTCAGGTCATGATCTCGGGGTCCTGGGATCGAGTCCCACATCGGGAATCTCTGCTCAGCAGGGAGCCTGCTTCCCTCTCTCTCTCTGCCTGCCTCTCTGCCTACTTGTGATCTCTCTCTGTCAAATAAATAAATAAAATCTTTTAAAAATAATAATAATAAAATAAAATAAAAAAGCTAGCAGACAGAAAGCCAGTGTCTAGCTCCAGCTTTGCTCCCAAAGAGCTCTATGACCCTAATGATACCCTCAACCTCCTTACACATAAATATGTGCAGTGGTGGACCTAATACCTTATTTTATCAACTCTAATGCAACTACCTACAGCAAAACTAACATTAAGGCCTCAAGTGTGAATTAGTCGGAAAGTTTCTACTGACTTTGAATAGAAGCTGCTTAACTTCCAGTTGGCATGTTACTCCACTGAGGAAAAACTAAAGGGATGCCTGGCTGGCTCAGTCATTTAAGCAACTGCCTTCAGCTCATGCCTGATCGAGGTTCCTGAGATCGAGTCCCACATTGGGCTCCTTCTCAGCAGGGAGTTGCTGCTCCCCCTGCTTGTGCATGCTCTCTCTCTCCAATAAATAAAATCTTAAAAAAAAAAAAAAAATTTAAAAATTAGACTTAGTCAAATAAGAAAATGGTAGTTCAAACCTGTGTAATGAACATAATCAACTTAAAAGAAAATCCCAGAAGCAACAGTAGAATGTACTCCTAGAAGTTCTATATCACCTTCCATGCTCTTGACTGCAGAGGACAAGACTGAATGAAGTCAATCATTGACAACTTTGAGTTCAAAAGAAGAGTCAGATGCGGAATAAGAAGTTTACAAAAAATTTTATTTTGTTTATATGTTCCTATTTATGACTATGCAAGAATGATACAATAAAAATGTGTCAAATTAATTTAAAATCCTTTTCAATTACTAAATGTAATTTAAAAACTAAGTGATAGTAAAATTGTTCTATATCTCAGTTTTGCTGGTAGTTGTGAAGGTGTGTTATGGCTGCATGTTACAATCTACAGAGCTTTGTCAAAATTTGCAGAACTACACATTAAACTAGGTAAATTTTACCATAAATTATCACTTAATAAAAACTACTAAGAAACCATACAAGTTTAATTGGCAGTTTCCTTCTTTTAGCAGCATATAAAATAACGGTGAGTCAAAAATTTGTTGGCATCTTAGATTCAGTGAAATACAAGATGTCTAAAAACTGACTCTGCAGAGGGTTAAATCCATGTGTGACCAGTGTTCTATAGTGGGTTAGACCTTGCACCAGTTTCTCAATTTTCTTGGCTCTAACACAAACTGATCTTTATTTGTATTATTTTTTTAAAGATTTATTGATTCATTTTTGGTGAGAGGAGGATCAGAGAGGGAGGAGAGGAACAAGCCGACTCCACACTGAGCACGGAGTCCGACACAGAACTCAATCTCATGACCCTGAGATCATGACCTGAGCCAAAACCAAGAGTCTGAAACTTAACCAACTGAGCCACCCAGGTGCCCCCACAACTAATTTTTAAAAGGTATTCTGACTTCCAGAAAAAAAATCAAGTTACATTAAAAAAAAGAAAAACCCTATCTAAAAAACATTAAAGATGGAAAGAGAAGTTTAGAAAATGGCACACCCAAAAAGTACATCCAGGTTTCTGTCACCAAGTTAATAATAAATAAATCAAGAACCTGGCCAATGTTCCACAAAAGTTCAAGGGGAAAAAATGTTTCATTTATATTCTCCATGTCAAATTCTAAATTACTCTACTCACAACTAATAATCTAAATGCATAATTCTCTGTGGTAGCATTTTTATAAGACATCACAACTACCTGGAGGTATTCTGAGACTTCCTTTTACCAACACTCAGTACCACAGAGGACAAAACCATTTTAATTTCTGACACTTATATAAGAAACTAGATCATCAGTCAAGAACACTTGAGGGTGCCTGGGTGGCTCAGTGGGTTAAGCTGCTGCCTTCAGCTCAGGTCATGATCTCAGGGTCCTGGGATCAAGTCCCCCATTGGGATCTCTGCTCAGCAGGAAGCCTGCTTCCCACCCCCACCCCCGCCTGCCTCTCTGCCTACTTGTGATTTCTATAAAATAAAAAAATTTTTAAAAAAAAAAAGAAAAGAAAAGAACACTTGAATGCGGTGCCTGGGTGGCTCAGTTGGCTGGGTGACTGCCTTCGGCTCAGGTCGTGATCCTGAAGTTCTGGGATCAAGTCCCACATGGGGGTCCCAACTCCATGGGAAGTCTGCTTCTCCCTCTGACCTTCTCCTCTCTCTCATGCTCTCTCTCTCTCAAATAAATAAATAAAATCTTAAAAAAAAAAAAAGAACACTTGAATGCCTTTCAATTGTGACCAACAGACAAAATTTAAATCATATATATAGGATTTTTTTCATATCACTATTCTACAAAAACATTTAATTGATTCAGTGTTTATAAATGAATCAACTAGCCTACTGTGTGCTAGGCATTTATGATTTATATAGGGATTTGGTAAGGTATACATTGTCCCGGTCTTCCTCCAGTTTTATAATCAACTTAGTTCACATCTATTATTTATATTCTTTTTTTTTTTAAGATTTTTTTATTTTTATTTATTTATTAGAGAGAGAGAGAGAGAGCACAGGCAGACAGAGAGGCAGGCAGAGGTAGAGGGAGAAGCAGGCTCCCTGCCGAGCAAGGAGCCCGATGTGGGACTCGATCCCAGGACGCTGGGATCATGACCTGAGCCGAAGGCAGCTGCTTAACCAACTACGCCACCCAGGCATCCCTATTATTTATATTCTACAATAAATTTTACTTACACAGAAAAAAAATCTTCATAAAAAGATGAGCATTTTCATAGTACTAGAGAAGAGACTAGTGGTTAATGAATGTGAAAGGGTCCACACTGCTATTCCCAGCACCTTCCAAATCTCTAACTTTGGAAAGGGCTCACCTTTCTCTACCTGAATTTCTCTAATTGTAAAAAACAAGCACCTCAGCACCCATCTCAGAGTTGCCACAAAAATAAAATACATATTAAGTTCTTGGTGCAATGCCTGGCTTATAGTAAACACTTGATCATTGTTAGCTGATTTTCATGTTAAAAAGTAGGGCCAAGATTTACTTTAACACAGACTGTATCTTACAAAAAGAATATTACTAGGATGCCCGGGCGGCTCAGTCAGTTAAGCATCTGCCTTCTGCTCAGGTCAGGATCCCAGGATCCTGGGATCAAGTCCCACATTGGGCTCCCTGCTCAGTGGGGAGTCTGCTTCTCCCTCTGCCTGCCATTCCCCCTGCTTGTACTCTGTTTCTCTGACAAATAAAATCTTTAAAAAACGATTACTGTTTATTACTATGTGGTTACAATCCATTATATACTGAGATAGGAAGTATATTCAATGCAAAATTTTATATAATTTGTGTAAATTTGAGCTTGATATTCACCTCAACAATTTCAAAATTGGTTCCTCTAAATAATATCTTTCAGTACATAAGACCAAGACATTAGATTTCCAAATTTTTTAAAAATTTATTTTTAGGGGCACCTGGATGGCTCAGTCTGTAGAATATATGGCTCTTGATCTTGGGCTTCTAAGTTCAAGCCCCATGTTGGGTGTAGAGATTACTTAAAAATAAAATCTTAAAAAACACACACACACACACATTAAAAAAAACCCTGATTTTTAAACAACTTTTCCAGAATTATATTTTAGAAAGTGACTTTTATTTCTAATTATGATTTATATAGGTATATGAGCAAATGGATTGATGTACATGGAGATGTTAAATACAGTATTAAAAACCTTCACTGTTGTCAGTTGCTACTTCAAATATAGTTTATCGGCACAGCTAAACAGAACAATACCCTAATGAAAATCCACACTGTCCTATGACATCTTTGTTTAATCAACAACAAAGACTTCATAGTAATTCATTTAACCACTGGATAAACAACCATGTACCTTCAAAAGACCTCACAGGGGTAACCAAATGTTACAAAATTATAAAGTCAAATTAGGCATTCAAGAAGCTTATCAGTGAGGAAATATTTTTATCTAGAATCACAGTTGTTTAGCTTAGCTAAAGAAATGGAAACAGCATTATTCCCATTATGTAACAGACTCCCATCTCCCAAACAGAACATGGAAGGTACTGATTATTTCTCTGTCTACAGGATTGATAGCCCTTTCAAGCACCAGCAAGTAGTAACAAGTCATGAGCTAATTATTGAATGAAAGCATTTCCCTCCCTCTTAAAATAAGAAATGGACAATAAAATAGCAAACTAAACACAGCTCCGAGTCTAATGTGTACTCTCTAACATTACAACTGACGTTATTGGTCTGCTGAACTCCTCAAGCTGTTTACAAGAAAACTGTTGTGGTCAAGCTAAAAAACTCACCAAACTTTTTTATAGGATCACATGATTGTTTTGAGTGATTTCATGAAAAAGTAAAAGAGGAAAATGAATGCAAACTAAAATTTTAGAGCCATACTACCATGTGTCTTTCAACACATCCAAAATGTATTTTAATCCCCATTTTATTGGCAAAGGAACCGAGGCTCTGAGAGGTTAAGTAGCTTGCCAAAGGTTACCCAATAAGAAAATAGGCACATCTTTGATTCAGACCCGAGTCTATGTGACAAAGTCAGTACAGGCAGATAGAATGTTATATTTTAAAATGTTCTGGAAAACTAATCTCTAAAGAAAGTCTTCCACATGGAACATGCTAAAATCATATGTGTTTTGAATGAATGGATACAGTAGCAAGATACCAAGAATAATCTTAGATAAGCTGCTTCATCTCTCATTCTCTCAGGTTTTGTTTTTTGTATCTGATAAGGACAAAAAAAGTACTATTTCTCACACAGAGCTGTTACAAAGACAAAATGCTCTAACATATTTAACATAAAACCCAGCATCTAAATAAGAACTTAATAAATATTGGTCAAATTTTGTATTATTACTTCTGCTATCGTATGTAAAATTAAGGAGTCTTTAGCATCTGCTGGGTCATCAACTGAGCATTCTCTGAAGAAGTTATTGGGTCTGTCTTATCCCCTGTCCTAACAGAGACTCTGAAATATAGTAAGTGCTCAAAAAATACTGAAATAAATCATCTAATAATTTTCCATTCATTTTTATCTCAATGTGTAAGTAATGATACACAGTATCCCTTTTGCTGATCTTTCTTTTTCCCACAATAATGCCTTTAATCAAAAGTTCTCAGAAGACAAAAGATTCTTCACAGGAAGGCCTACATGGTTAAAGAGAAAAAGATAAAGGCAGGGGAATCCAGGACTTCCATGTATCACAGAAAAGAAAACGAGGCAGTCTTGCATGCAAAATATACCTCAATTCATATACCTCGATTTCTTCTCCATTTGAAAGTAAATCCACTCCCAACTCTAGAAAAACGGATAAATTCTCACTGTTTTCGGAAATCTACCACTCTTCAACAGGCCTCTTAATTACCAGTTCAGCCATATAGCTGAACTATATAGCCATATAGAAGAAAGAAATACCAAAATCAATTAATTCTTTGTGTTTGTCCATTGCTGATTATATATTATATAAATGTTTTGGAGTCCATATTTACATTTTCAACTTCTCTTATTTATAATTCAACTTGATAAGTTAATTTACCTTGTTGACATCTTAAGCATCTACAGGCTGATAAGTGCTAATGTGAAGAAAGGTACACACTGAAACCACTTTTTCTACTATGAGCTGATCTTGAAGCTAACCTGGATTTGATCTCTGTACAGGAAGGTGGGGTCAGAAATGCATACTTTCCCATGCTCCTGTAAAGCAGGAGCATACAGTGATGAAGAATGTTGGCTTTGGAATCAGGCAGACCTCCCAGGAAAACCTCTATTCCCCGATTAATCTCAGTTAAGAAAACTGCATGAGCCTCAGAGATTCCTCCTATATAAAGAGATAAAACATGAATCCCATGGTGGTGTTACAGAGGCTGAGTTAGTGTATGTAAAACTGCTGCTACTTGATATTAATATTAATAAATGATAAGGATTATGATTTTCAAGCAATTTTTAAACAAAGCATTACAATTACCCTAGTTAGATGTCCATGGGGAGTATTCCTTCCCAAACCATCCCTCTTCACACAGGCCCTAGCATTCTTCCAGATTCATCTATCTGACATATACACCTGAGGGAGAGGGGGAAAAGAAACAGTAGTTTTCTCCACTGCAATCTCTAACCTAAACTAGGTTTCTTAGACCACCAAAATCCTAATATGGACAAAACAATTATGAATAATCCATTATATAGGACAAAATAACATGAACAAATACTAGTGTAGATAAAAAGACTCAATAAAGTCGCAAATGCTACCATGGACAAAAAGATGAATATATCTTGCTCTAAGAATCTTACAACTTAGGGGCACCTGGGTGGCTCAGTGTGTTAAGCCTCTGCCTTCGGCTCAGGTCATTATCTCAGGGTCCTGGGATGGAGCCCCGCATTGGGCTCTCCGCTCAGTGGGGAGCCTGCTTCCCCCTCTCTCTCTGCCTGCTTCTCTGCATACTTGTGATCTCTCCCTCTGTCAAATAAATAAATAAAATCTTAAAAGAAAAAAAAAATCTTGGGCACCTGGGTGGCTCAGTGGGTTAAAGCCTCTGCCTTCCACTCATGTCATGATCCCAGCGTCCTGGGAATCCCTGCTCAGCAGGGACCCTGCTTCCTCTCCTCTCTCTCTCTGGCTGCTTCTCTGCCTACTTGTGATCTCTGTCTAATAAATAAGTAAAATCTTTAAAAATAAATAAATAAAATAAAAATCTTACAACTTAGTGAGGGAAACAAGCTTATAAACAAAACACAAATAGAAGACAGAAAGGTAATACTTGCTTTGACAGACTTAGAGGTAAAGTACTATGAAAGCAAAAGGGAAGAGGAAATAAATCTGGCTTGAGGATCTGTAAAAGCTTCAAGGAAAAGGTGGCATTTAGAATGGGCCTGGAAAAATGTGTGGATTCCTTTGGGCAGTGAGTTGGGCCAGTAGAATTCCACACTGAAGAAACTCTAAACAAAAACAAGGAGGCTGAAACTCCCCAGTATGCAGAAGAGTCACAGTCCACCTCCCAAGTCTGAAAAGAAGTAGGTGGAAAGAGACAGTAGGAGATGAGGCCAGACAGGAAAGTTAGAATGAGGCATCCATGCCTTCCCAATGCCTACTCCAGGGTTAGGACTCTACTATACAGGCAAAAAGAACTTTATGGGGAGACGAGGGACACCTGATAGGAACTGATTCATGGTTTGAAAATATCCCTGCAGCATAATAAATCTTAAAAAAATAAAAACTAGGAGCAAAAAGAGGCTATCAAAATACCCCAGGGTTAAACTGGAACATCAAGAAATGGAAATTTAAAAGAACACTATATTGTAAGAGCACACAGGATTAATTTATAATCCTTATAATATACAAATACATTTCTTGTACTCAGGGTAAAAGTGAATAATATGCAGAGTTGGGATTTAGGGATAAAAAGGGCTGACTAGGATGTGCGGCCTGAAGTCAAAATAACTCCCCCAGATCTGCTAAATACAGGTTTGAGCATCTGTATTATAATAAAGGGATACCACTGTTAGATGAAACACAAGAGCCAAGGTCTCAAGGCACTTGTGCTATGTGTAGAAGTTAGGCTGGGGGTGCACCTGGGTGGCTCAGTTGGTTAAGCGACTGCCTTCAGCTCAGGTCGTGATCCTGGAGTCCCGGGATAGAGTCCCACATCGGGCTCCCAGCTCCATGGAGAGTCTGCTTCTCCCTCTGACCTTCTCCTCGCTCATGCTCTCTCTCACTGTCTCTCTCTCAAATAAATAAATAAAATATTTTTAAAAAATAAAAAAAATAAAAAAATTTAAAAAAAGTTAGGCTGGGGATGTGATCAATGTTTTGGGGGCAGGGCAAGAGAGCAATAGTCTAATTCACAGCAGGCTCACAGCTGGTTATGGAGGCCACAGAAATCCAGGCTCCAGAAGGAAAAAATGAACTAGCCAGGGAGTCAGGACCCAGCCAAATTGCCTCAAGTTGAGGGCAGGGCTCCAGTGACAAGAAACCTCTACGTGCTCAGTGAGGAAGACCTGTTCTCTGGATGCTGAGTGTACACTTAACAGTGGAGATTCAGGTAACAAGAATAACTCCATTTTTGAACCCATAGCTTGAAAGTCTTCAATACTGAGAAAAGGCTGAATAAGACCCAAACTTAAACTATGTTATAGGGGCACCTGGATGGCTCAGTGAGTTAAGTGTCTGCCTTCAGCTCAGGTCACGATGCCAGGGTCCTGGGATGGAGTCACGCATCAAGTTGCTCGCTCAGTGGGGAGCCTGCTTCTCCTCTCTCTCTGCCTGCCACTCCCCCTGCTTGTGAGCTCTCCCTGACTAATAAATAAATCTTTAAAATAAATAAGTAAAATTGTGTTATATGAGCGTGAATTTGTATCACAATGTTTTCTGAACTCATCTAAATTCTTATCTAATGTGAGTGTAACAGCAAAGGTTATTTAAAAAAAAAAAAAAACACCTAGCACCAACTAAGATATAATACTTTTATTATCCAAAAACAAGACGAAATATTAAACAAAAAGTCTTTTAGTCCACCATAATCTTAGGAGAACTTGAACAATGAGGCCCAGTTCACCTGTAGCCTCACCCATCTCTGCCCAGCCTGTATGCTGTACTCACACTGGACTATTCCACATTCTCTAATACTCAGGGTACTCTGGTGTGTTTATGTCTTCATACACAATATCCATCTTCCTTTTCTGGCTTGGCAATGTCCATTCATCCTTCAAGTCACCTACACCATAAGACCCCTTAGTGCCTTTAAGCAGAACTCATCACTGAATAAGTTCTTACAGCATTTTCTACATACCTCTTCTGTGGTAGATCTTCAAAATCAGCTCAAGAGTTCCCTCTTCCAAGAAGCTTTGGGGCTCTTGCAGACATCCATGTCTGCCTTTATTCCTAGCCTTGCCATAAACTGTATCACATCACTTGGCTATTTCTACCACCCAATTAGGAACAGCTCAAGAGCCATAACTAAAACTTATATTCAGCATTTTATGGCTTCTACTTAGCCCACACTCTGGAATAAAGTATTTACTGATATTGAGTAAATCAACATTCTTCCCAGTGACTGATAAGGTTCTATGTATTTACTTTTGTGTATTAATCATTACCATTTGAATGAAGATATTTATCCTTATTTCATTTGTGTATTCTAGTTATCCTTCCTCCAATTTCTTAGAAACTTGCTATGATAGAGATTTTAAAACTAGAGAAATAGGTCAGAATTTTATTTTATTCAATGTAACAGCGGAACTATAATAATTTAATCCCACACATATCACTAAAATGAAATTCAGGGATTTCAGTAACAGTGGCCTACTGTGTCTGCCCACTTAGAAAGTGCCAGTCTTGAACAAGACAGAGTGTTTATCCTCACCACCCCAGAGCAGGCATTTTTACGCCCTCCTGGGCATCCACCCATTATCTAGAACCCATCAAAACCAGCAATACCTCTTATTTTCCAGGCTTTCCCTCCTTCCCCTATATACTACCCCTACTATCTAAAACTCATATTGTATACTACTACAGCCCTCATTAGAAAGCAATCTGATAACAATAGCTACTCATGGTCTATACCCTTTGTTTATGATACAGATAATTCTCACAACAGCCCATATTACAGACGAGGATATCCAGACTTAAATATATGAGTCACTTACTCAAAATTACACCAGGATAAAGACCTAAAGTGAGATTGCAGACTATGTGACTACAAAGCCTATGCTCTGCCCACTACTCCAGTGGTTCTCAACCTTTCCCATGCATCAGAATTACTTAAGGGCTTATTAAAACAGATTGCTGGGCTCCATCCTCTCACATTCTGATTAAGCAGATCAGGAGGGGGGTCTGAAAATCTACATTTCTAACAAGTTCCCAATTGATACTGATCAGGGACCCACTAACTATACTATCATAACAATGTAAATGACTTCACTGAAGACATCTGGATAATTCAATACCCCTCAAGATAATTTGCTCTTGCCATAGGGTATGCTTTCCTATAGTAAAATATTCCTTCTATAATAATAAATGCCTTCCTAGTAGTAAAATCTCGTGTTCTGTGAGACAGGTGAGATAGAAGGGGAAGAAAATAGTACTGGGGACATGTTCTTGAATGAGAAAATTTAACAAAAGGCAGTTACAATAGCAATATGGAAGCTGAATGCAAGTAGTCAATTCTCATTTCCGATTCTAACTTCAATGTGAAGAAACAAATGTCAGACAGCAGCCAGGAGAATTTCTAAATAGAACATTGACCATTATGACTTGCTCTACCAGATCATTAAAACATATTATAGAGGGGCGCCGGTGGCTTGGTGGGTTAAAGCCTCTGCCTTCAGCTCGGGTCATGATCTCAGGGTCCTGGGATTGAGCCCCACATCGGGCTCTCTGCTCAGCGGGGAGCCTGCTTCCTCCTCTCTCTCTGCCTACCTCTCTGCCTACTTGTGATCTTTGTCTGTCAAAAAATAAATAAATAAAATCTTTTAAAAAAACCATATTATAAAGACACCACAAGCAAAACATTTTGAGAGAAAAGCAGAAAAATCAACGGAATGGAATGCAATGCCCACTAACACATGAATAAAAATAGATTTAATATATAAGGATGCCATCTCAAATCAGTGGGGAAAAGATGAACTGTTTGATAGATTATGTTGAGGAAATAGTTTTTTTAATTTAGACTCTACCTCGTATCACAAAAGAATAAACTTCAGTTTGTTTCTGTCAAATATTTAATCTATCATAAATTTAAGATGATAATTTCTCTTAAGATTGTATTTATTTATTTGGCAGAGAGAGAGCGCATAAGCAGGGGAGTGGGAAGGGGGAGAAACAGGCTTCTTGCTGAGCAGGAAACCTAATGAGGGACTCAATCCCAGAACCCTGGAATCAAGACCTGAGCTGAAGGCAGATGCTTAACTGACTGAGTCACCCAGGCACCCCTAAGGTAAGAGAATATTTTAAAGATTTTTGATGTACACTCATTTCTAAACAAAGCAAAGGAAAACACATAGAATTGCCTCTAATATAAAACTAGAACACTAAAAATGCTTCCATAAACAAAGATGCATGATAAATGATAAAACTGGAGGAATATTTAAATGCAAGATACAAAGATTTTACATATTTAGTGTAAAATACATATTAGGAACTTTTACAAAATAAATAAGAGGAAAATAGAAACATAAAAGTATTAAGTGAACTTTTAAGAGAAAAGCAAATGAAAAGTAAACATTTGAAGTGTTTCTCAAGCTCAGTAATGATCTAGAAAATAAAAATTTAAAATAATAATCATCATTTTCCTTTATTAGACTGGAAACCATCAAGGTTGACAATGTAGAAATTCTTTTTAATCAAACTGGAAAAATGCAATGAATGCTCAGCAATGTCAGGAAATGTGCCAAAATGTCAAACACAAAGTGCATTTTAAGTGGAGAAGGAAATAAATTGTTCAGACACTTGATAGGTTTCTATTGTGTATAATCCTGAGGAGAGGTTTTCACTGACTCTCATTTAAAGTGTGTCCTTCACTTTAGGGACGCCTGGGTGGCTCAGTTGGTTAAGCGTCTGCCTTCGGCTCAGGTCATGATCCCAGTGTCCTGGGATCGAGTCCCACATTGGGCTCCTTGCTCAGCAGGGAGCCTGCTTCTCCCTCTGCCTCTGCCTGCCTCTCTGTCTGCCTGTGGTCGCTCGCTCTCTCTCTAACTAATAAATAAATAAAATCTAAAAAAAAGTTTTAAAAAAAAAGTGTGTCCTTCACTTTAAAAGATGGAAGATTTAGAAAGGTTTTTGTTTAGTTATTTCAGAGGTAGGTAGGTGGTAGAGGGATGAGGGTGGGTAGGAAAGCTAGTTTTGCCCTTAGATTTTTTTTTTTTTTAACTATGAACTCTCTCCCTATTTGGAACAGTCTAGTGCAAAGAACAAGATACTGTTATTTTCATTAAATATACAAATAATGTCAGGGAATTCAACGATGCTTGACAAATCTTTAAAATTATCTATGTCTCTGAAATCACAAAATAGTAATGCGTGACAGGTGTTCATACTGTTCAAATAGCAGCCAGTCTCAGTAAGAATGCTTGTATTAATTGGAAAATATACACCAGTTCAAAATGTGACTATAGTGGGCTACCCTCTTCTATGATCACAGATTCTTTCTCTATGACCTTGACAGTTCTCACCAATTTTCAATAGTTTATGACCAGTGATAACCTGATTAGAATACCTTAATGAGGAAAAATGCAGCTGTTTGCTTCTTATGACCAAAGTAATAATCTGTCTTTCTTTGGAAATGGCATTAACAATTTTTAATTGAATGCATATCCATGTGGAAATGAATCTGGCATGCCAAGAATATGGCACCAACAAGCTCACTGAGAAAGAACACCTTCATGCTGATATCACCTCACACTCCAAACCCAAGAGAATGTGTGCGGTCAAGAGAACTAACCTCATCAAGAATTTAGACAGGAAATGCTAACTTACTCAAACAGACTCACTTTGTTTTAAGACATTTATTATCAACAAACAACCCATAAGCAGGTCTCATCTTAGATACCATTTTTAATATAAAGGGGCTGATTATGGTTTACAGATATGGGAAGTATGTGACCAATAGTGGGAGGTTCTAGGCCTGTACTCTGCTGCTTCAGTTTCTTGAAAAAGGAATGGAGTCTGAGCTGTGGATAGGGAAGCTACAAAATAAAAATCTTGTCTTCTTATACATGAGGGGACTGTCTTGTAGGCTCAAAGATAAAGTCTCTTCATTAGGAACCATAGCCCATGATAGACTTAGTTGGTTATTTTTTCTTTTTTTTCCTAGAGGAGGAAGGGATAAAGGTTTACAATATACACATTGTGCGCTCATTATCTCCACATCTACCAAGTAGAGCCTTTTCTAGTGATTGCAAAGGGCCAGAAAATCTGCTTAGAAAGAATCACATTCTATGAACTGATGAGTTACAAAACAGCATTATTTATATTTGGGAAACAATGATCCTTAACCAAATATTAACCACTAATTTACTGAATAAAAAATGAGAGTGGGCAGCTTAAACCAAACATAAACTTTTGTATGCTGATGTTCAAAAATGTTAATAATTTAGCTATAGACATTCAGTTGTGAAATTAATATCATAGGCAAGGAGTTGTATTAGTCAGCATTTCATGGTTTTACATATAAATACATCCAATTAATCCCACGCACGTGTCTATGATAGGTATATTCATTTTCAGATGAATGAATGAATGAATGGGCAAGCAAGCAGATATACATAAGTTAATTTGTCCAAATTTTCCTAACTATTCAATGGGTGAGCCAGGATTGAACACCAGGTCTCCCTGAAATGCCAAGCTTATAGCCCCAAGACTACTCCTGGAATGCCTCTGATTTGTCACTTCACATAGTAACTAAATAGCTTAAGGCAACAAAGGTAATTGCTCGAGTCTGGTCAGAAGAAGAATAAGCTCCATCATCCCCTGACATCAAACTGGCAGCTCTGTCCCATGCCTGCTGAGCCAGGGGCCTGGGAGCCCCAGCCATGAGAGGAACAGGCCAGAACCACCTCTCGCTGCCATAGCAATGATCATCAGGCCTCCTGAGTTGTTGGATACTCCCTTTAGGAATTTTCCTTTTGGCACCTCACTGGACCTTGCAATCCACTGCCCCAGTGAAGGCAGCATTCTCCAGTCTTACAATAATAATCCCAGGATGAGAAAGGCAGTTTTGACACTTGGTTCTCACTAAGAAAAGTCAGTGCTAACAACTTCCCAAAGTCCAATGAGAAGAATTAATCTTAGGGGGAAGTGTTAAGGGGATGGAGAAAGGGCGCATAGATATTTACAACTTCTACATTTGCATAAAGATTCTAAAAGGTTCGATAAGGCATTTGAGAAAGATGTTAACCAAGGCAAAAAAAAAAAAAAAGGAAAAAAACCCTCAAAACTGCATAGTAATTGGCATTTCAGAGATTTGGACTTTCCTTATTTTAAAACAGAGCGAGTATTGTTTACACTGCCTTGGAAGTTGTTCAAAGATGTGTATTTTTAATAAGATTGAATCATGTTTTCAATCCAAAGTGATTTTATTCCATGAATACATTTTCCATGTACCATATAGTAATATTTTCAATACAATTAGCTGCCAGTGCCCAGCCTGGTGGGTACCGGACACATAGTAAGCTTTCAATAAGTATCTGCTGAATGAAAACAAAACAAAATTAATGAACTGTTGATACTTTCAGGATGATGCCTTATTCTTGTTATCCTTGGTTACCTATTCAGTAGTTTCAAACCCAATCCTCAATGACTAATTCAAACACCCCCCTCTCAAAATCCATACCTGTCCTAAAGCACAGCTTCTTCATCCTTCAGTGGAGCCCAAGATTTCCAGCCCAAGATTTCCAGCCCTCATCCTCCTTGACCACAGCAAAAATTAATAACCAGAATTCTCCTTGTATCCAAGCTTCCCCAGTGCTCTTGGGAAAAGACCAAGCCTGACCCAGGGACCACACAGACTGCATTTGAAAAAACGTATACAGTACCTCCAAACCAAACAGGTAATTACACACATAAACACCCAACCTCCCAGCTTACCCTAATAACTGACTATAGGTGGTCCCTGACTTACAGTGGTTTGATTTGCAACTTTTCAATTTTATGACGGTACAGAAGCAATACATACTTAGTAGAAACTATATTTCGAATTTTGAATTTGGATCTTCTCCCAGGCTACAGGTTCAAGTATAGACTACACTTGATCTTAACCAAAAGGCCAAGAAGCGATAGAGGTACACAGTATAGAGATACTCTCTAGTGATGTGGGGAAGGGGCAACACAGGTCCCAGTTGGCCACATGATCACCACTGTAAACGACTGATACACTTAACAACCATCATGTTGTTCACTTTCAGTACAGTATTCAATATGTTACATGAGAGGGGGCCTCAGTTGGTTGAGCGTCTGCCTTTAGCTCAGGTCACGATCTCAGGGTCCTGGGATCAAGCTGGCATCAGGCTCCCTGCTAAGCAGGGGGCTTGCTTCTCCCTTTCCCTGTGCTGTAACCCATCTGTGCTCACTCTCCTCTGTCAAATAAATAAGTACAACCTTTAAAAAATATGTTATATGAGATATTCAATGCTTTATTACAAAATTGGCTTTGTATTAGATGATTTTGCCCAACTGTAGGCTAATGTAAGTGTTCTGAGCACTTTTAAGGTAAGCTAGACTAAGCTATGGTGTTCACTAAGTTAGCTGTGTTAAGTGCATTTTTGACTTCCTAGATTTTCAATTTATGATGGGTTTACTGGGACATAACTCCATCCTAAGTCTAAGAAAATCTGTATTTCTATTTCCCTCTAAGAATGTTCTTTCTTTGGCATGTCTCTCCCTGATGGCAAGTCACAGGACTTTCCACACAGATTTCTCCGAAACTTGCAAAAGCTTTCAGTTTCTAACTGTAAAAAACCCTGGGGCTGGTTTCATCACTGCTGCAGACTTTATAGTCTTTCAGTTCTGGGATTACATTCACCCAAATCTAAAAGTTATACCCTCTCATGCACAGTTAATGATTTCACTGGAAATAACCCAAATGTCTAACACTAACAGGTGAAATTTTTTTAAATGTAAATACACACACAGGCAAACAAAAGTTTTGTTGCACAACTATTTCAAAAAGCAATTTTTTTAAAGATTTTATTTATTTATTTGACAGAGAGATCACAAGTAGGCAGAGAGGCAGGCAGAGTGAGAGGGGGAAGCAGGCTCCCTGCCAAGCAGACAGCCCAATGCCGGGCTCGATCCCAGGATCCTGAGATCATGACCTGAGCTGAAGGCAGAGGCTTAACCCACTGAGCCACCCAGGCACCCCTCAAAAATCAATTTTTAAAAAGATGTATTTATTTTAGAGAGAGAACACGAGCAAGCATGAGTTGGGGGAAGGGTGCAGGGTGAGGAGAGAGAAATCTCAACCAGACTCCCTGCTGAGACAAAGCCCAGTGACAAGGAGCCAAAACCAAGAGTCAGATGCTTCACCAACTTAGCCACCCACGTGCCCCACAAAAAAGCATTTTTAAATGCATTTCAAATAACTAAAGTAACTTATAATCCTTAAGAAAAAGCATATAAAACTAATACACACAGTTAAAAATCCAAACATTGAGAAGTCTAGAAGCATGCATTCTATCCACAGCATTACCTAAACTTTGTCTGAAAGAACACTGGTCTTAAGAGATAAATCAGTGTTCTTCTGGTAAACAGATTCAGAAAATGTTACTTTCAATGTTTTCATGTTGGAATTCCATTCTGTATACTCTGTTAAAATCCCTGAGAAGACTTTAAGAGAAGAAAACAGACTGTGTTTCACTCATACAATCACAAAATTATTTGACCATGGAAGTTGTTCTTACAGGAAACAAGTTGACTTGTATCTTATTCAGAAGGCAGCTTGGAAGGGTACCCGGATGGCACAGTCGGTTAGGCCTTGGATTCATAATCTCAACTCAGGTCATGACCTCAAGCCTTCTAGAAGGCTCCGGATGCTGGAAGTGGAGCCTACTTGAGATTCTCTTTCTCTCTGCTCCTCCCTGTATGCAATCATGCCCTCCCTCTCAAAAAAAAAGAAGAAGAAGGTGGCAGTGGTGGCGGTGGCAGCACCTTGGGAAATGCTAAAATTCAAATCATGTTAAAAATTGTTATCTCGGGATGCCTGGGTGGCTCAGTTGGTTAAGCGGCTGCCTTCAGCTCAGGTCATGATCCCAGCATCCTGGGATCGAGTCCCACATCGGGCTCCTTGCGTGGCGGGGAGCCTGCTTCTCCCTCTGCCTCTGTCTACCACTCTGTCTGCCTGAGCTCACGCTTTCTCTCTCTCTCTCTCTCTCAAAAATAAATAAAATATTAAAAAAAAATTGTTATCTCTCCAGGTAGCCTCGATAATGATGATTTTTCTTTATATATTCCTATTCCTTTTAAATATTCTATAATAAGCATGTCAATTTTGTAATCAGAAAAAAAAATCAGCAAAAAAGTGTTTAGTCCCCATTTACTGTCACTCCTACTTTTATTATTTTGCCTTTGCCACCACTGGCAGTTCTGGGGGAAGGGGTGGAGAACAGGAGAACAGATGCAAAGTGGTCAAACCAAATGGATTTCAAATGACATTTGGGTTCCACTCAGATCTGCCACCGCCTGGCTGTATGACCCTGGACAAATTACACTGGAAGCCTCAGTTCCTTTACTACACAATCTGGACAACAACTACATCTATTTTACAGTGATTAATGACTATTAAATGCAGTAGCACCTGTCATGCGCTTGGCATTGTACTTGGTGAATAGTCAGTATTCAGTAAGTGCTTATGCTTGTATAACCAGTCCTATAAGCCACTGCCCATTGTTCTTAAACTACTATAACCCTGATCCTTTTAATTAGTTGAAATCTGATTTTAAAAGTATTTGTTCAAACCCTTAAGTAACTAAGGTTCCATATTATTTTACATACTGTCTTATAAAACACATTATTTAAAAGAAAATTTACTGGGAATACCTTAATGCTCAAGAAGCTTTCCAAGTGCAGAGTCTATACGTAAGTATAATTCATTCTGCCTAAAATTTTTCATTATACTTAATAAGAAAAAGATCTTAATTATGTTAATTCTGAATAGTCTTGGGGTACCTGGGTGGCTCAGTGGGTTGAGCCTCTGCTTTGGGCTCGGCTCATGATCTCCAGCCCTGCATCGGGCTCTCTGCTCAGCGGGGAGCCTGCTTCCCTCTGACTGCTGCTCTGCCTGCTTGTGATCTCTCTCTCTCTCTGTCCAATAAATAAATAAAATCTTAAAAAAAAAAAAAAAAAGAAAGTCTGAATAGTCTTTTTCTTTGACATCCAAACTGACCTGCAAGAATATGAAAAATAGGAACGCCTGGGTGGCTCAGTTGGTTAAGCGGCTGCCTTCGGCTCAGGTCATGATCCCAGCGTCCTGGGATTGAGTCCCACACTAGGCTCCTTGCTCGGCAGGGAGCCTGCTTCTCCCTCTGCCTCTGTCTGCCTGTGCTTGTTCTTGCTCTCTCTCTCTCTCTCTCTGACAAATAAATAAATAAATAAAATCTTTAAAAAAAAAAAAAAGAATATGAAAAATATTCTTGTATTACCAAAAAAAGCAAACCCAGAAAAACATTAATAAGGCTACTTAATTGTATTTGCTCTAATAAAGGGTTTTAGTCAAGGGTATGCAGGGTTAACTTTCAGACCATGCTAATATGCTACCACCAGAACCTGAAGAGTTACAGCTTTATACAATCTAGAACAAATGCTGCCCATTAGCCTCCCATCCTAAATGATATAGTCACTGTCATCACTATGCAAAAAAAAAAAAAAAATTATTCAATATGTAAGAGCCTATGGTTAGAATAGCATCTCAAATTCCCATTCCCTCTTTTGAATGATGTTCTTGTATATGACATTACAACAGAAAATTTTCAATCACTACATATCATTCCTAACAAAATCAAAGAAATACAGTTAGAGTTACTCTCATCTTACAGAGAAGAAAAGTAAAATACTAAAATATGAGGCAATTCCCACAATGGCAAAGAGAGGAAACAATCAGAATTGCAATCACCTTGGTAACATATTCCTAATCTCAGAGGGAACAATTTTCTCCTCTAAAAAATGTGATTTTCATTAAGATTCGTACCCATTTTGCATTCAGTGTTCCAAGAATAACTTCCCTGCACCTGGCACAGAGACTTTCACAGGGGACCGATGAAGAAAACCAACCCCATCTTCTATTTCCTGGGAGAGAAAAATGAGAACAGACATGTTCTCTCACTCCTTGGTCTCCATTTAGTACAGTAACAACATCAGCATGACAAGAAGCTGTTTCCTAAAAACAGGTAATGTTTATAATTTAACAAGCAAAAACTGAAAGCCTGATTTGTGCTGGTGTTACTTCCACACTTTCATGCTCTGCAATTATCTTCTTCCACCACAGAGGAAATGGAGGCCCAACGAGGGAAAGAAAGTACCCAGCCAACAAGTGGCAGAACAGAGATTGGGCTCTAAATCTTCCATCACTGAGTTCATTCTGCAACAGTGTTATTCTGGCTTCAGATTGTTATTCTGGCTTCTAGATGGACCAGTTTTATTTGAAACCAAAAATAATGCTGGTAAATTCCTGAGAGCCAGGCATACTGGTTCACCACACTGGACAACTATAAATTAGACTACAGAGTTAAGTGGAGAGAATTAGCCTCGCTTAAAATGCTTTATGCAATGCCATACACCTGGCCACACATTAAACTTTCACTTTTTCAAGGTTTTGTTTTTGTTTTTTTTTCTGATAAGCTCTGGCTTAGAACTTCATTTAAAGATAATGTAAAATGTCGACTTGCTGCCAAAAACATTGTTAGAAAAATAAAATGAACAAATTTATTTTCTACTGTAATATTTGCAGTTTTGTACACATCTTGAAATATAACTTTCAAAAACACTGGGGAGAAACAGCACTCATATTGATTTTTCGACAATTTAATTTCTTCCACTCATGATACGTTTAAATTCTCAAACTCTTCTTTCATGAGCTGGCAGAAAACACCCTTTATTATTTGTTCTTATTCTTTAGCTACTATTGTTCACACCAAAAGGCTAATTGCTTACACCAGTAAAATAAGTGAATCAAAATAGCAAGGCTCTTAACAATCTGGATTTTAGATTGCCAAGATTTTAGAGTCTTAACACAAAGTAGTGGAATTCTTATGCACTAATTAATCATACAATTAATGACTAATTGCTTCATTCTCAAAACCTATATTCTATAAGTCAAATGTTACTCAATCATTATTTAAATAAGGATATTTAGGCTGTAAATAACCATTGAGTACTTATGTCCTGTTAAACAATCTTCCCCATGATGGCAAAATACTTGGTTTTGTCTAAGTTTGAGATGGAAACATTACCCAGAATTTTCACTTATACTGCTAATAGAATGTATATTTCTCTTATAAACACCACTGCAGGGCATAATGCAAATAGATACTATCAGACTAAAATGGAATTTTATAATAGAATCCTAAGAGATTTACAGCAGCTCTTTAAATGGTGTAGCATTTGATGGTGGTTTAACGATTCATTTTGACTAACAGCTGCAAAAATGAATGTTAAATACTCAGTTTGACACTTTCTGTAACTAAGCTTTTACCTCTCTAGTGAACAAGTAATCCACTGCTCTTCATCCCCAATGCTGACCTCTTGCTCAGATTCACACAAACTCAAATAATACTTATCCGATAACTCATCATTAGGTGTCTAGGTACATGTGGGAAATTAAATTAAAACCCAGCAGTATACACAAAAGAAGTCAAGAACATGGCCTCTGCCTTCTAGGTTTTCACAATCTAGTTAACTTAATTAAACATACCAGGAAAGTGTATTAGCTGAGTAAACTGTAAACTGTGTAAAGAATGCTAAAATGACCACTTAGAGTGGTGGTGGGAAGAATAAATCCATCAACAGGGGACTAGTTATATAAGTCATGGTTCATCCCTACAAAGACATAGTACACACCAGGGGGGAAAAATAGAGTCCTTTATGTAGTGAAATGGAGTAATTACCAAGTTATATGATTAAGTAAAAAAAGCAAGGTACAAAGCAGCATGGTATATAAGAGAGAAACAATATGCATGCATGCACTCGCTTCCTCCTGAGTGTAAGGAGATGCACTCTCCAGTATGGCAGCCAATAATTATATAAGGCTTTTCAGCACTGGATATGTGGCTAGTGTGATTAGGAATTTAAATTTCAATTTTATGTAACTAAATTTCAAAACTGACTCAGTGCAAAATATTTTGTTAAAGACAACATGCATGTTTTATAGAACCAGAATCATGTTAACTTTGTCTCGTGTAATATACCATTTGAATTGAAATTTTTAATGTAGTGTCTAAAATATTTTAAACTGTATTTGTGGTTCCCATTATATTTCCATTGGACAGCACTGGTAAACAGTATCCTACCAGGATTCAAAAGAACTGGTGACTCTGGTTGCCTCAGGGCAGAAAACCTAGATGCCAGGAACCAAGTCACTAGACAGAGGTCTCTCACCACTTGATTATTTTTCTCTTGGATTTTGTGCCATTTGGATATACTGCCTATTAAAAAATAATAAGTAAGTGCTGTGACCTATAAACACCAGTGTAAAGAATTACTGTCTTCAGAATAATTATCAATGATATTTTGGATGGAATCTCTCCCCCCAAAAGCATATATGGTACTTCTGAAGAGGTTATACATGGTCTTTGGCAGAAAATGCTCTTTAATAACCTAAGATCACAGAAGTGTTTCACCCACTAACAGAACCGGAGTTACCAAATGAGCATAAGAGATTAAAGACTTCAAGCCTCAAACTGCTTAAACTAGCAAAATCTAGCATTTAAAACCACTGCCTTTTCTTTCACCACCAAAGACTGTTCTATTCTTCATTTTTCTACTCATCAAACATATTGCCCCTTTTCTTATTCCTTTCTTCATCTATCTCCCCAAATAAAAACTTAATTATCTCTACATTTCCATTTAGCACTGAGTGTATCTACTTGGCTAAGGGAAGAAAGGGTTAAAAACTAGTACAGTCCCCTTCACAACCCAAAAAATTTAATTTTTTTCCATGAAGCATAATGTAAAAACATAAGCAGATCGCAAAGGGCTCAAGTAAATGAGTACTATATACAACTGAGATACACTTAATATATTTAAATATAAAATGAAAAATCAGATTGCACATATACAGGGTATTATTCCTTTCAAATTTCCCCATCTTATTTTAAAACCCAATACTTGATAAATTTTTTCTGCTTTGATAGCTGATTTTTTTTAAGATTTTATTTATTTATCTGAGAGAGAGCACAAGAGCTGGGTGAGGGGCAAAGGGAGAAGCAGACCCCCCACTGGGCCAGGAGCCTGACATGGGTTCAATAATGCTTAACCTACTGAACCACCCAGGCACCCTGACATAGCTCACTTTAGAGCTTAAAATACATATATCAATGAAAACTTGGGGGGGGGGGGTTGGAGGAGGTTTGTTGGTTTTTTGTTTTGTTTGCTCTTTGAATGAAAACTGGTTTTAATTATCAGTGTTAAGTTTAAGGGAGAAAGCCACCATTCTCAATTGCAAAGCACACCCCTTCTTTTCTCACTCAAGAATGTTTGACATAGGGCTTCATTCATTTTGAGGAAATTCTCCTAAGGCCACAGAGAGAATGTGTGCAAAGGCATCCACAACTCAGCCAAAGAAAGGCAGGTTCCTCACCAGTCACACAGATCACACACCAGAATGACTCATCAGCACAATAAGCAGAGGTTTTGACTAAGTTTGGTTCAGAGAGCAAGGCATTCTAGATAGCTTTTAACTATTAAAACAAAATGGCCAAGTGCCAGAATTTTTAAAAACTGCTTCTTGACAGGAAATCTTATGAAATTCCCTATGAAGATCAACAGATGGTAAAAGATGGAGTTAAATAGCCATCACAGTACTGCTCCCCTGCCTCCCAAACTGTGTATACCTTCAACACAGCCCATCATTTCTTAGTATCCCAATGCTGATACCAACAGTTTGGTTTTTTTTTTTCGTGTTCAAACCACTCCGGTTATCAATGGGGTTCCAGACACTTGGTCTCTACCTTGCTTAAATTTTACTAATCCAAATCCATGATATTCAAACATTCATCACCGCCAACTTGATGTGCTTAATATTTGGAAGAATACAAAAAAAAAAATGGATTTGGTTTACCAAAAATTATAGCAAATATCCATTGAACACCTTCAGATAACTTTTAGAACTGCCATTAATTTGAACTTGTATAATCTGCTTAGTGTCCTAAATCACTATGATTCACAAAAACATGAAAATCCAAAGTGGTGCATCCCCAACATATATATGAAATCCTGAATATGATTAGGAAAACTCTAGGGATGCCTGAGTGGCTCACTCAGCTGCCTGTGGCTTACGTCATCGTCCCAGGGTCCTGGGATGGAGCCCAGCACTGGGCTCCCTGCTCATCAGGGAGCCTGCTTCTCCCTCTCCCGCTGTGGCTCCCCCTGCTTTGTTGTGTCAAATAAATAAACAAAATCTAAAAAAAAAAAAAAGAAAAGACAAACCCTAAAAACGCCATTAGTAAATTCAAGTCTATACCACTTACAACTACCAAGTTAATTGAAAATATGTTCCTAGGCTTCACAAGCATACTAACACAAACTTCAGAACTAAATTTTCTTAGCATCATCTAAGAATGAATTTCCTATGTTTTTCTATATACATACAGGATTACAGACGATTAAACATAAGGTAGACATTGTTCCTTTCAGACAAGGTTGCATTTCAAAAATGATATATGGTAAACTGGAGTAAATTACAGGTTGGAATAAGTTCTAGATAAAAATTTGTCCCAATTAAAATGTGAGGTGAAGGGGCGCCTGAGTAGCTCAATCATTAAGCGTCTGCCTTCCACTCAGGTCATGATCCCAGAGTCCTGGGATGGAGCCCCGCATTGGGTTCCTTGCTCAGCGGGAAGGCTCCTTCTTCCTCTCCCACCCCCCTGCTTGTTTACCCTCTCTCCCAGTGTTCTCTTTGTCAAATAAATAAAATCTTTAAAAAATATGAGGGGAAAATCAGTCTATTTCACCTTTCAGATCATTCATGTTTGTCTTTCAAAAGAAGTCATAACTAACTTTCCTACAGGGGGAAATGTTCACAGATAATAAAACTATCATGGTAAAACCTGCCCTCTTTCAGAGAAAGAGAAAACTATAGAAGGCTGGTAGCATGGGACCATAACATAAAATTTAAAAATTAGTTTATTTTCATCTGTTAAAATTCTTTTTTCTGCCACCTCCAGCTTTGCTCTCCTAAAGGAGAGCAAAAAGATTTTCATTTGAAATTAAAGCATCTAGCTGCTTTCTGGGAATGGATATCTTAAATAAAAGTTAAAGACTGGAAGAAACCATGCCCGTAATCTAGGAGGCACTTCACTTGGGAGTTTCGCTGCCAGCAAATGACGGAATCATGAATATCCGAGAATATAGGGGCTGCCTAAGACCATGAGGTCCTTTAAGACATTCACCCTGTCTCATTCTTAATTCTATTAAAGCAATACTTGACTGGCAGACACAAAAGAACAAGAAACAAAGGGTTGCTCCTCTCTCTGACACTTCCACTTTAGCACAAAGGAAATAATAAATTCAGCAGCTCTTATAATTATCTTGACCACTGTTGACTTAATTTGGCCTAGAAACTATGGCAGGTCCATTAAACATGGGAATGGTAGGGTGGTAGCTATGTTCCGATTTAGCAACTCAATTTCCTGTTTTTCCAGCAGATCTGATACACAACTGTAGCAGCTGTTAAAATTCTGGCTCCTGTCACCACTACTCCCCTTGGAGTCATCTCATACTTCCTCACTTCCATTTCTCCAGAAATAATAGCATGTGTGCATGTAGGTAAGAGAGATGAAAATCCTCAAGGCCTGGTGATAAATGTCCCATTTAGGTTTCAGCGTCTTAACTCTACTTCCTTATAAATATATCTTGGTATAAGTGCAGAAACTGTAACTTAGGCTACAAAGTGAAATGATATATTAAATTTTTAAAAGTACTGTGGAATGCATGCCTTCGTGTTAATCCTCCAAATTAATCACAATGAAAAACAATGCACTTTTCCCAATGACACTACCATTTTAAAAATATATTCTGATGTCATTGGCATTCAACCGTGTTTAAAGTCAACCTACATGCTAAAGAGAAAATCAGAATCATTATGGGCATAACTATATCACGACCCTATTATAATTCAGGTGCTTTTTCAACCCTACTTCAAAGGGTTGCCTCTGAGCCACTTTGGTGGTTCATATATATGATGTGGGGGATATAACCCCCCCCCACAGTATGGCATTTCACTCTGAATTCCGTCCAAAGTAATTTTCTGTAAATCTGAGGCAATTAGGAAAAAAAAAAAATAACCTCTCTCCTATTAACCAGACAGCAGTAGTCCCCATTATCTGCGGTTTCGCTTTGGGCAGTTTTGGTTGCCAGCAATCACCAGACGATCAGCAGATGAGGGATCGTCATAGGGCCAGGTGTTGCCGCTGCTAACCCGGCCTGCGTCACGCGGCCTGCATAAAGCACCTCGCTTCATCTCCTCAGGAGGGCGTTCTATCATGTCATGTCATCACTGGAAGGGTGAGTACAGTCCCGTATGGGGAGGGGGGCGGAATAGAGAGTGCACGCGTGAGCACACGCGGGAGTGAGAGCGACCAACCACATCCACGTAACTTTTATTACATATAATTTGGTGTCTCTATCGGATGGGGCCCCCAAATGTCAGGGGAGGGCCAAGTGTAAGCCAGTGGCATGAGGGCGGTGGAAGAATTCACCTGGGGCAGAACAAAGGAGAGAGCAAGTTTATTGAATAGGGTTGGCCCCAGGCCGCCAGAGGAGAGACCGAGGAGAGACCGCAAGGAGGCAATGGGCAGGCCCTGCTTTTAAAGAGGGAAAGTGAGGAAGTCTGGGGATGTATGGGATTTTCCCTTTCGGGTAACTATGCCAGTTTACAAGTAACCCATTGGCCTACGGATATTTTT